>JAVFBZ010106906.1:0-22119 GCA_032466195.1 Katharina tunicata | reverse complement strand
ATCAGTAGCTGATGTGTAGGAGCGTATCAGTAGCAGATGCGTATGAGCATATCAGTAGCTGATGGGCGTAGGAGCGTATCAGTAGCTGATGCATAGGAGCGTATCAGTAGCTGATGCATAGGAGCGTATCAATCCTCTCACTCTAAACACAGGACTATACTGTTGGGGAGAAAGGGATGAACAACGAGATCTTCTCATAGTTAGGCCATCCTTAAAAAATGTGTTTGTTGTAACAGATCTCTACAAAGTTGGGTCAGTACATGTAGGTCAGTTTATCCATTAGATGAGGTTTGTACTAATATTATAAAGGGATTTCTTCTTTTTTTTCCTATTACTGTCCATTTACATGGGTTTTTACAGGTTATCATCATTTTTTTTTTCACCGATTTTTAGGTTATGCTTGAAAACATTACAACACTGGCCTTTACAATCAAGTCAAATTAAACCTTACTTTAAGCCTATCTCTATCTAATCAGTATTCCTGAATTCCAGAAGGGCATTGAAACTGAATGTGTAGGTTACGTACAGGACTTACTTATTTCTAAACAAGCAGTGGTAAGCTCTGTTTATCTATTTCAATTCTCATTAAAGTTTGTTTTGTTTAAATTACTTTCCTAAAATGTCAGTTTTTGGCATATAAGTAATTCTATGTAATCAGATACAACTAAACATACAGGTGAGACTTCAAAATGGCTATCAAATTAAAAACTTTTGAAGAATGCTGACTGGCAAAATTAAAAAAAACTGAGACAAATTAATCCTTGTTAAGTTGATAATACTTACAAGATGAATCACTAAACTTCCACAATGCTCTCCAATAAGATAAATAGTCCTGCATACGGTCACAAGTCTTGACATATGCTGGATTCATGCATAGACACACAAAATATTCACTCCCATAGAATTTTCTGCAATTTATCAAAATATTATGTAAGTTACATAATAAATTGATACAATGTAGCTCTTAGTTTTCTCATAGTGAAAACCGGTCATTGAGAAATAAGGAAAAAAAACTGCTAATATCGCCAATTCCACAAAAACTCAGGTGAGGAAAATCATTCAAACAAATAAACTCACAGCAATTGTCTTTGCTTTTTAAATATAATTTTGAAAGCAAGCAAACTTTGGAGTTGTAACGCTTGAGCTTTGATGTCCTGACTTCATCCAAACAAAGTGTGTGTTCAGTGGCAGGACATGTGGTCAACGCTAGACGTAGCGATCTTGCGCTTAACAGCAGAAAGAACAGGCCAACACAGCTATAAGATCAACAGTGTTAGAGAGGTGAACTTCTCACAGCTTACGATTCACACTATCTTCAAGTGATCAGCCCTCAGCCAGGAAAGCTTTGTTACTTTGTCAACAACCAGTCACTTTAATTACCCCCTCAGTAAACAACCTGAGACGCCAATGTGTAAAGGCGCCGACGTTTTAGCCTCAGTGATCCGAAAACGCAAATAAAAATATTGAAATTTTGCGCTGTGCTAATTTATAAATATCAAAAAGCCAGCCAGCACCAGTAAGCTCCATTACCCTAGCCCAAAGTTCGTCAATCGCTTCTGATTCATATGACATTGTAAAGTGAGTCTCTATCAATTTTCAGATGGAGTAACCTCTAAACAGACAGACAACAATTTATGCATAGGCAAATTTGACACATTTGTCGATGCAGATTTGTTCTATATTAAGAAAACAAGGTGAAATAAATCAAATCAAATCAATGCAACACACAAGTACTAGCTATTAAGGCTATATATTGCCAGGGAAGATGGAAAATCTTGCCCAAAATTAAAGTCTGCAGCAAATAAATTGAGAGTCCCAGGTGAGAATACTGTAAATGGCAAGACAGTCATGTATTGTAGGAGTGTATTGGGAATCGTCGACAGTCATGTGTATTGTAGGAGTGTATTGGGAATCGTCGACAGTCATGTGTATTGTAGGGGTGTATTGTAGGAGTGTATTGGGGATCGTCGTATTATATCTTCCATAATATGCTACCGATTAACCATTCTTTTCTTTATAATGAATTCTCCATAACGATAACCAGAGTCTTGAAAGAAGTAAAGATACAAAAACTTAAATGAAAATATATCTGCTAAATAACCATAGATTTAAAATAGTAGAAACAGCCCATGGACAAATGAAGTTGAATGTGAATTCATCCACTTTGGTTAACGTTTAAGAACCTTATCAAAGATCACTTTGTTTGCAATTTTTCTTTGGCCACTACATATGTGATGTGAAAGATTTTAAATGGTCAGAAAAAGAAAGACAACAAATGGATGGGTAATTTCTAGTGCTTTTATATTTGGTGTGAGACAGTAAGCTCCCATCAGCTGTATTTGAGAGGAAACAGACACAGGATGAAGGTGGATATTGAGGATATGTGTAAATATGTGTACTACCCCTGGGGTCAATACAGAACGTGGGTGGGGCAGACCCTCGGGTCAATACAGAACGACAGGTGGGGCTATAAACAAACGAGCAGACAGTCTAATAAACAGAAATGAGGTAACAGATCTCATATATGTATTCAATATCCTCACTGTTCGGAAGTAGTTGACAACTTAAAATAAAACAATCAACATCTTTACACTCAAAGTGATACTGCTGCTTCAACAGTGTCAGGATAATATATCACTCACTGCACTGATTGGCAGTTCTATCTACTTAATCAACTCGACGTATTCAAAATTATTTCACTTGCCAGTATATTAAAGTGTACATGTAGGTCTTTCTAACATGAGAGTTTCAGCAATATTGATGAAGGAACCTTTGTGAGTAAGACCGGAACTTACATTGTACGTACTGAAGACCTGAAGACTGGATCCCTATCATTCAGATTGATGAAGGAAACCATGGTCAATCGCCACCAATCTTATCCAATCTTATCTTACCCCTCAGCTTAGATAGAACCAGGGCTATGAAAGCTCACGCTCAACCACTGGCAGCAAAGTTTGTGAAGAATCTTTGTTATTGGTGAGAAAATAATATACACAAATCACAAAAAGAAAGAAAAAACATATAGCAATCGCCCATTCTCTGTGGTGATTGAACACATGAGTTATTTATGAAGAAAACCGTTACCTGACATCACCAGAAACAAA
Source organism: Katharina tunicata (assembly GCA_032466195.1). Classification (NCBI taxonomy): domain Eukaryota; kingdom Metazoa; phylum Mollusca; class Polyplacophora; order Chitonida; family Mopaliidae; genus Katharina; species Katharina tunicata. Next base: position 19,015 of record JAVFBZ010106906.1, on the reverse strand, counting down.
AAGTTATGAAGAACACACAGAAGAGTGGTAGACATTAAAAAGTGGAATGAAATTGATCAAGCCGCCAACTTGCATCTATGCCCAAATGTTAGGAATAGACAAAAAAGATTGAAAATAGAAAACATATCCCTTTTCTTACTCGATCTTACACAAACATTGTTATATCTACTTTATCTCACTCAATTTTAAACAATTACACAATAATTATTATATGTATCCCTTATCTCACTCAAGCTCTTATCAAAGGATTGTTATATTGATTGATTGATATTTATTTCAACATAAAGTCTTATAGATATATATTTGACATAACAAATAAGCATTATAAAAGGCATGGATTTCGAAAAAATTATAATAATAATAAAAAACTTATGCCGGGAATAAAGCTCCATTGAGCTTGTTTTATCTCAAGTTTGGATTTAAGTTTACAAGTAAATAATGGCAGAGGGAACAAAAGTTTATATTTGTATATAGTTAAAATGTGCTAAAGTATTATTAAATAAATAATGTGGATCTATTTGGGATTTTTAATTAGGAAACATTTAATCGTGGATTTGAATAATGATTTTGAATTAATTAATCTCATATCTATTGATAGTTTGTTCCATTCCCGAGTGAATGCACGTTTTAGAGAATGGTATGAATAGTTACTATGATAAAACGTCCGATTAAAATCCATAGTTTGATGACGTGTATGGTGCTGATGAACATCGCACTGTTTAATAAGATAATACTGAAAGCTTTTGGGAATCTGATTAGGGAAGGGAAAGAATTTGTGAGCAGTAAGTAATGTACAGAAAGTGTTGATTTTGAGACGAGGTAGGATTTGTAGGCTTTGAAACAGCCGTAGAGTGTGATCAAGTCTTAACGAGAGTGTTATTGCTCTAATTGCTTGTTTTTGAAGAAGTTCTATAGGTTTGAGATGGCAATGATATGTGTTAGCCCAGATGATATTACAGTATGACAAGTAAGGATAGATAATGGAATAGTAAAGAATGAAAAAGACTTTTTAGTTGACAGAGCGCTTGATGTGATTGAGTAAACCAATGTTTCTGCATAATTTCGTGGCGACGTACGTGTAGCTTAAATGTGATGTCCAAGATAATTTGTCATTGAAGATAAGACCCAGGAATTTAAAATTATTGACTTGTTCGAGGTTTATTCCTGAAATACAGACGTTTGGGACTTGAGGGAGTTTCTTTCTTGAATTGGGAAAAAATAGTATATATTTAGGTTTATTTACATTTAATGATAACCGATTGGCACAGAACCAAGCATGTTATTTTTCTAATTCACTAGTGATTCTGTTTATGGTTTCTAAGGGATCGTCAGATGAATACAAACAGCTGGTATCGTCAGCAAAGAGAAGATGTAGAACGGTTGTTGAGTTAAAGATATCATTTATGTGTAAAAGAAAAAGAAGGGGTCCAAGAAAGGGACCTTGCGAAACACCACAAATAATAGATTCTGAAGAAGACAAAGTATTTTTAAATGAAACGCACTGAGATCTATTTAATAGATAGTTTTCAATCCACTTACGGGATTCAGGACTAAACCTATAATATTGAAGTTTACGAATTAATATTTTGTGGTTCACAGTGGAAGTCTAGGAATGCAACAGCAGTGAATAGTTTATTCTCTTTGGCTCGAGTCAGAGTATCATACAACATAACATATATCTCCTTTATAATTACACAAGGATTGTTATATCTCCTTTATCTCACTCAATGTTAAACAATTACATACAAAAATTTATATATCTCACTCTTGCTCAATACCAATTAAACAAGGACTGTTTTATCTCCTTTACATGTATTTCACTTAATTCTAAACAATTGCATAAGGATTGTTATATAATTATCTCCCTTGTCTCACTCAAGCTCTTAGGCAATTACACATGGATTGTTATATATCTCCATTATCACACTCAAGCTCTTAGGCAATTACACATGGATTGTTATATATCTCCCTTGTCTCACTCAAGCTCTTAGGCAATTACACATGGATTGTTATATATCTCCATTATCTCACTCAAGCTCTTAGGCAATTACACATGGATTGTTATATATCTCCCTTGTCTCACTCCAGCTCTTAGGCAATTACACATGGATTGTAATATATCTCCCTTGTCTCACTCAAGCTCTTAGGCAATTACAGATGGATTGTTATATATCTCCCTTGTCTCATTCAAGCTCTTAGGCAATTACACATGGATTGTTATATATCTCCCTTGTCTCACTCAAGATCTTAGGCAATTACACATGGATTGTTATATATCTCCCTTGTCTCACTCAAGCTCTTAGGCAATTACAGATGGATTGTTATATATCTCCCTTGTCTCACTCAAGATCTTAGGCAATTACACATGGATTATTATATATCTCCCTTGTTTCACTCAATCTCTTCTACAACTACTTTACACAAGGATATCTCCTTTATAACATTATTTCTTTTCAACTCACACTTGTTTTGATTGTGTAGCAGCTATAAGGTGGGAGACAGCCATTAAAATGTATCACTCGGAAAACAAAGTAGTTTATCTGTTTGTCTACAGAATGATCCTCAGTGAATGGCCCTTTACACAGTAAGTGATATTTATCAATGGAATGGAAGCTGCATGCAATACAACACCATCTTCAAATGACAACTTCAAGCTGATAATTTATGCAAAGATCAACAGAAAATATTCCTCACAATGAATCATGTAGCTATGACCAAATACTATATGTCCCATATTGAAATGGACTCCCCCAAGTACTGTGCTGATAATTAAGTTTTATTGAACACAACCATCATTATGACCAGAATACTGACAGTGGAATTCACCGCAGTGTATATTGATTAATTGATTGGTGTTTAACGCCATGCTCAAGAGTATCTCACTTACAAGAAGGCAGTGTACTCTAACAGAAGACGGGGACATTTCAGTGTTATCACTGTTGGAAAGATAAAATTCCTCAAGTGCTCAGTATGACAGTATGAATATAATCTGGAAACATGCTGCCCCTAACCAGAGGGCCTGCAGTGTATATCAAATATTGATAAATATCTCTACATTGACACGTTGTTGTTTTTTAAGTTGCCAAAGAACTCTAATTCAGAATCAACTGTTTATTTGTATAGTTTTTTTTTTAAAGATAAGATGTACAAAGAAATCTGTAGAATTAAAACAGGATCCAAACTCTTCATTGATCCATCCATCTGTAATATACAGATTTGAAATTTTCTACCGATTAAAATATTAAGAGAGTTTTCTTACCTTGTTCCAAACATGATTCTATGTGGCATGTAAATGTTACTCCCGCAGAGGAAATGTCTACAGTATATCTGTTAGAAGAAATATCTGTCCTTTCTTTAGGAAAAGTTGTCAGTGACCAGGCAGAGTAAAAGAGCCATGAGACAGGAGTCTGAGAAAAGTTCGGTAATACCTTAATGCTACACCAACTCCAGGTAAACAAGCATTTTGACAGAGAGAAGTAAGAGAGTTGTTCTGCTATTGCTGGCTAAAATAGTCACAGGGGTTTTAGTTGGTCAGCCTAATGATGGACAGTACAAAAGAACAGTGAGTATGGTAGATTCTAGAACACATTGGAGCATGTGCTTACCAGCATGTTGCCAGTGAACTATAAACAATAGGCCATCCATCATTGGATTAGCGGGTGAAGTGTAGGAGACAGGTTAGACTGTAAGTCAGCTGCCCACTTACAGAACATGATGAGTGGCCAATATGATTAGTCAAGGAGGAATTTGTAGAACACTATTGACCTCCGCCCAGTATAATCTTACGCCAGCCTCTCAAATCAGTTGAGTTGTTGGAAAAGATAAGAAGAAGCTCTCCGCTTGTAACATAAACAATATCTGTGTACTCCAGCACCTTCATTCAGCCATTACATGTTGTTTCCATCAGCGAGAGGCTTCCGGCCTACACACTGGGTATACACTGACACTGGGCATACAGCACTACCCCCAGCATGAAGCTCCGGACGACTGACACTTCTCAGGTATGGCTAATCACTGACAGGGCCATGCTACTCAAGTCCCCGACACACACACACACACATCTTCTTTCAACTCCCAGAAGCAGTAATCTGCTGTATGTAACAATCTGTGAAAGAAACACTTTTAATCCTTAGTTGAACACCAGAATCTGGAAAATCACAGACCCGCTCGGATTCAATTAAGAGCAACAAAAAGAAGAAATATTCACTGTCTATGCTCACTTTTGTCTTTGTAATTGATCAAAATGAAGGTCCTTATCAAATCCATCTTTTCAAAATATTCAGACAAGACTAAAACACTGACAAAGAACAAATCTACATTAATCAAGGAGCTGATTTCTCAGTGGGCCTTTTTAGAGAAAACTTCACACATCTTTCTACAAGTTAAATCGCTATTACTGTAATACTGTCTGATCCCATAAAATCAGAGCAGGTCTTCTATAAGGAAAAGTGTTGATCAGCGAGAGGTAAATCCACTTTATAAGGGGGTCTAACACAATGATGTGGTCATGACTGGGGCTGACCTTCTCAGACGCTGGACTTAAGCCACTTGAAGGCTTCAGGCTTCCTTTATATTTACACAGTGAGGAAATAAGAAATAACAAATTTATTGGCATGGCTAGAGCTGGTGATATTGATCGTTTATAACACAGATATAGGAGCTATGATGATAGTGACAGAGGATTGCTAGGCTGGCTAGCAGGAGACATGAACAGCAAGGAGTCCTCATACTTTAATACTACAACTAGCCAGCCTACTAACCTGTTTTTACAAACACACAGTTATCATCTTCTTTCTCAAAAAGATATACATGTAGTCTGTAGTGTCTCATGCAACAAGAACATTATGGGATTATAATTTCTCTTTGCAATATTTTTCTATCTATTACCAAACAGACATCAAAAAAGACAATTTTATTAAACGGCAGTGAAGTATTAGTTTTCCTATGTCGGGGGGGGGGGGGGGGGGGGTCTGGCAATGTCTATTATGTCGTAGTGGCATATACTATTATTGTTTATAATAACCAATACACATATGATAATCTTTCGCTAAACATCAAAAGAGCACTTGGGTTCAACACTTCCTTCACCAAGTAAATAAACTTACAGGAATGAGTTTTTGTATAAATGCTGTTACGAAAACAAAAATTGTTTCTGAAGGTTTGTCTTTTGATATCTTCTTTTACAAGAAACAAACTGTATACGAATCATTTGGATTCTCCTTTCTGGTGTACGCTAGATATAAATGCTCATGGAATATTTATCAAAGTTTTGCTGTAGTTCTGCACCTTACCTTGTATATGATCATATGATATTTATTTAAAGAGGAAATGATACAGAGTACAGAGAAGAAGACATCAAAGTTAATATTGACACATCTTCTGCTAACAGGCTGTTGTTTGATGTACAAAGCCCTGAGAATACTTCCAAACAGCACCTTTCACCTTTCTTTCTCCCTTCTACTGTAAATATCACAATGTTCCAACTGTTTCACCAACTTGCTTATTGCAAAATTAACACACATATTTACATATCTTTAGATTTAATACATTTCGGTAGCTATAAATACCAGATGCTAGAACAAACTCCATACTTTCGTACAATTCTTAACCATGCAATCTTTTCATTGTTTAAATTTCTGTTCAAACTTTGATGGGAATACAGGCTTGAAGTTACACAGGTAGGCCTGGGGTAAGAGAGCCACCCCGAACAGAGAATTGGCAACCCATGCAAATATAGATAGAGGAATTAGGGCTCAAATCCCCTCACAACCTTTCTGTCGCACATGAACAAGAGAGAAAACATAATAACAACACACAATATAGATCTAAGGAATATCACCAATATTCACAGTCAAATAATATACCTGTACTTTTATCACAGGTAGATCCGGTACATGGACGTTGATAATATTTATTATTCTGGTATCTATAAGATCCAGACACTGCAATATAAACTTTTATCCACTTTAAAGATTATGATCCATTTCTTTGACTCAATTTACTTTATTGGCATCATGATATGATTTATGAATTGTAAAAATATTTTCATGTATAAAGGCAGAAAAAAAAATAAACATTTTAGTCTAACTTTTATATCAGCCTTTAAGAAGTTGCAATATGCCTTATTTTCCTATCTATACAATATAGTCATTGTGCTATCTGATCAATTCTAAGATGATATATAACTAAGAACAACAACAGCCCCCGCACTGGCATAGTTAACATACCAGACACAACCTGTACAAGTTATGTATGAATGAACCACACTCAACCGCATTGCCCCCTAATTATACACCCACATGCTTAGCCCAAAAACACAGTAATCACCAGACAATGTTACAAAAATATACCAGTTTGGTACAGAGGACACTTGACAAAGGTCGTAGAAGTTAACAAAAAATTAAGGAAGATGGACTGGAAAAAGTTTCTTGTGGTTCTGCCATCCTAAAGTTGTGTCTTACTCTTGTGGTTCCATCTTAAAGTTGGGCCTTGTGGTTCCATTCCCAACGTTAGATCCTGATGTTCTATCCCAAAGTTGGGTCTTGCCACGGTGCTTCCTTCCCAAAGATGGGTCTTGTGCTTCCATACCTAAGTTGGGCCTTGTTGACTCATTCCCAAGTTGGGTGAGTTGGTTCCATCCCAAAGTTGGGCCTTGTGCTTCCATCCCAAAGTTGGGTCTTGTGGTTCCATTCACAAGTTGGGTCTTGTGGTTCCATCCCAAAGTTGGGTCTTGTGGTTCCATCCCAAAGTTGGGCCTTGTTGATCCATTCCCAAATTGGGTTTTGTGGTTCCATCCCAAAGTTGGGTCTTGTGGTTCCATCCCAAAGTTGCATCTTGTGGTTCCATCCCAAAGTTGGGTCTTGTGGTTCCATCCCGAAGTTGGGTCTTGTGGTTCCATTCTCAAGTTGGATCTTGTGGGTCCATAGCAAAGTTGGGTGTTGCGGGTCCATCCCTAAGTTGGGTCTGGTGGTTCCATCTTTGGGTTTCCCACTTTTGTGGTTCTATCCCAAAGTTGTGTCTTGTGGTTCCATTCCCAAATTAGGTCTTGTGGTTCCATCCCAAACTTGGGTCTTGTGGCTCCATTCCCAAGTTGGGTCTCCATCGAGATAAATCAAATTCCAATAGTTTGATTCGTAAATAAACTGTACACTGCATGGTGTTAACTGAATGTAATACTTTCCTACAACTTCAAGTATCCAAAATTGAGGTTAGTTTTTATTACTAAAAGGTGTGGTCAATCTTTTAATCCTGTTTTGCAGCTTTCTCATGTAGAAAACAAAAAGAAACAACAGTACAACGCAACATACTCTTGTTGCCTGGCAACATATTAATGCTGAGAGATTACTGTTCCCTGTAAGCCAATGAAGTATGACAATTATAGTTTGTGTAAACTCAGGTGTATACAGGTGTAATGTAGGGAGAACTGTTAAAGCACCATACTTGATTCAAAGCCCCAAAACAACAACATACATAATTAACAGCTAAAACAAGTACAGCATGTCTAACAAGTGGGACCACATTGTGCAGGAACTTAAATACTTTTTGACAGGTAGATATGTTATACCTATAGCAGTACAAGAACACACTACAACTATATTTCAGGGAATTAACCTATGTTTTTTATAAGTTATCCACATTGTTAATAAAGTAACAGCAGACCCTTTATAATTTACCTGTACATTCTGACAGGTCTAGACCCTTCATAACTTACCTGTACCATCTGACAGGTCATTTACCCCTTCCTTTACTCAGGCCGGGATGTGAAGTTAGTTGAATGGAAATAGCACAACGCCAGTCACCCAATAAAACCACCATTCAGAATTATGTGGGTGGAACGGAATTTCATTGAGGGGAAGCCACCATATAACAAGTAACCTTCATGGTAATAAAATGAACAGACACTGCAGTAGGGGATCACAGTTCAATAGAATGCTCTCTTCTCATTTTATAATTCTCTTTACGCTATGTTCACATAGGGGTTCACCAGTTCAATAGAATACTCTCTTCTCATTTTATAATTCACTTTACGCTAGTTCACAGACTGTTCTTGATCATGAATTTTCTTTTTGATCTTCAGTTTCTTGCTTTAATTATATTACTACAAAAAACAGCGTTCAGTGGAATATAACTTATTTAATATACATAGTTACGGTTATTTCACTTATATTACTACCAAAAAAAAATGTTTTCAATGGAATATAACTTATTTAATATCATAGGTTAGGTAATTTCAACACTTTTACTGCTACAAAAACAGCTTTTTCTCTAATATTACAAAAAAAAAAAACAGCTCTCAATGGAATATAACTTATTTAATATCATAGAGTAAAAACTAATTTAATATCATAGTTTAAATTAATTCACTACAAAAAACAGCTTTTTAATGGAATATAACTTATTTAATATCATAGTTTAGATTATTTCTCTTATATTACTACCAAAAAAAACTGCTTTTAATGGAATATAACTTATTTACTATAATAGAATAGTTTAAGTTATTTCACTACAGAAAACAGCTTTCAGTGGAATATAACTTATTTAATATCATAGTTTAGGTTATTTCTCTTATATTGCTACAAAAAAAAAACAGCTTTTAGTAGAACATAACTAATTTAACATAATAGAGTAATAACTAATTTAATATCATTAAATTAATTCACTACAAAAAACAGCTTCCAGTGGAATATAACTTATTTAATATCATAGTTTAGGTTATTTCACTTATACTGCTACAATAACAACTTTCAATGGAATATAACTTATTTAATATCATATTTAAAGTTATTTTACTAAGAAAAACAGCTTCCAGTGAGTTATAACTTATTTAATATCAAAATTTTTGTTATTTCATTTCTATTACTCAGTGTTTAATGCCATACAAAATGATATTTCACTTGTATAATGACTTGAATAACCAATAATTTGGAGGAAGAGAAAAAAGAAAATCTTGCCAAAAAACATTGGTTAACAATAATTTTTCATATTCGCTAACCACAGGTTTTATCCTGAGGTACTCTACATGAGTACCTTGGAATAAAACCTGTGGCTTGTGATGTTTAGAATAACGGTGGTTTATTTCAACTTTAGAACCTTCTATTGACTTTGTGTCTCACATGTCTAATGGCGCCAGTGCAGGCATTCTTTTTATTACATGGAAGCCCTGTCCCTATATCCTCCATTATATTAGATCATAAATACTGAACTAACGAAGATCAGACAGCTTAGGGCCTCATTAGTTTATATTGGGCTCACTGGCAATGTTCAATTCATAATTGATAGTAAAGGTATGGTCCAATGAATCGTGGATATGGGGGATGCACAAGTCATAAAAGACATACTAGTCTAAAAGGTATGGTCCAATGAATTGTGGATATGGGGGATGCACAAGTCATAAAAGACATACTAGTCTAAAAGGTATGGTCCAATGAATCGTGGATATGGGGCCATACACAAGTCATAAAACACGTACTAGTCTAAAAATAAGATGAGCAGCAGGAAAATGACTGTATTTTTAAACACATAAGATAATCTGATGGACCAGTCATTGTCATGTTTATTAAAGATTTTTATCATCAATCATAAATAAATATGTGACAATGTAGGTTGTTTGCTGTAGTTATATTTAATTTACAGTTCTCAAATTTCCATATTTCACTTTCAAGCTACTTTATTTTAACATCAAATTCATTCATGCATGTGATTGTCAACCTTTTATTTTAAGTCTGGTTTGTTTTTTGTATCAACTTGTAACTTCAAATTATTTTAGTTCATTTTAGTTCAAGTTATTATGTTTTCAGTTAGCATTAATTTATTGATATATAAAATGCTATCACTTCCTTAAATGCAGCTATTATTAGATGGATATGTCACGAAAGATTACAAAAGGTGCAAATAAACCCCACCCAGAAAATAACCCATTCTCTAGTAAGGCTATAAAAGAAACTATTGTATTGTTTCTGAAAATCAATTGGAAAAATTATAGAATAATGTTAAATACCAAAAAAAGATGTTCTAATTCTGACAAATAGTCTTGTCAGGAAATCAGTGAAATGTAGGTCAACACATATGGATATAGAAGTACATGAGCTGAATACTACGGTAAATAGTATAAATTTTTAGGTCTTCTTGTATTATTAACTTATAAACTTGCAAAACCTTTTAAGCATAATATAACTGCCTGATAAAAATAAATATGTCAATCCACATGTTTTGTTGAAATGTGTGTCTTGGGCAAGAAAACTTAAAAACTTCTTGAAGTATTTTTAGGTAACTTATCCTGCTCATTGTGAGGGGAGCCAGTCTATAAAGCGGTACTCTACATCAACCACCTGCCGTGCACATGCCTCTACCGGCTGATACACGCGTCTTATAACACACTGTATACCACTCACTGCATAGTTCTCACCAAACAATGACGGAAAATATAGATATTGTAATAGAGCCCTACCTTACATATGGCAGTCAACTAAATCAACCTTAATTGATTTTCTGGTCCATTCATTTCTTTCTTCACCCATTATCAACAAATAGTTTTGTCCATATTAAAGCAATTTATTGATCCAATTTGTGCTTTTTTCGCCTGCTTAGTATTAGTGTGAAAGTTATCTATATGACAGACCTACCTAATAAAGTGTTCACAAGAGGAAATCATTTTTAGTAAGCCCAGCAAGAAATTCAGTTTAGTCTAAAACAATTCTGGTGTAAGAATGGAAGAGAAATATAAATTCCTGTCTAGCAGGAAGCAGCACACTCAGACCCTGTGGCTGAGAGGAACAGCACTCTGAATGGAATACTTAATAACAGAATTCTCCCTTGGAATACATAACTAGAAAAGAAGCAATCTTTGATGTGCACCTACCTACCTGATATGTCACCTTTTCCTCCATTGTCCCATCACTACCTTATTTGTCTCTGCATCACTTTCCCATTAAATGAAGGTGAGAGTTTAATTATCAGCGAGAGTCAACATCCTGTTATAAGCAAAGAAAAACATTTATTTACATCTATGTTACGCATTCTGAAAAAGTGACATTCAATTTCAAATTATAGCATAACAAATATAAGAGTAGGTTTTTCATGCCCTCCACTCTTTGATTCTTCTCACCTTTTATCTTTCATATCTTAATTAAAGGTATTTTACTTATATGGCAGCTTTACTATGTTTGGTGGACATTTGAAATAAGCAAAACACCTATCAGAATGCAAATATTCTTAAAATCAAGCTTTGATCTCATTTACCTTGTGTGCATTAATTGTTAGGAGACAATGCTGTGGTGTATATGTAGGCCAGAAGGAAATCTTGACATGTGATACCAAGGGGCTAGATCAATAGGCCTGTGACCATCACTGTATATTGTAACATCACATGCACATGTATGGCACAATATACAATAAGAGAAACTCCAAACAAGCAAGTCATGTTGGTGAAGATAACATTTCAGCTTTGTTACTTTATTTATTCATCAATTAAACACAGTTAAAAGGTATATGTTTAATTGATGATGTTAAATAAAGCCAAAATATATCATCTTGACTTCCTTGTTAAGAGTTTGTCTCGTTCTATCTTACTCTAAACTGATCTGTAGAACTACTGGCTTATGTAGTATAGCACAGATCTGTAACTTTCTAAAACTCTTTCCTTATAAATACTCCAGACATCCGCCTCGAACCAATTACATGTATATAAATATAATACTGATACTGAGCATCAATCTTGAGCTAAATCAAAGTTTTACAAATTCAGCTTAGTTCATTTATAAACAACCTGCAATTGACAAAATGACTAATGATACGTATATGGCATTACCAACATATACCAGGAATAGGAAAATGTATAAATTACCTACTACATACAAAGCAGCAGAATGTAGCATCACAGAGGATAATAACAAACTGAAGGAGGATTGACTGACAAGCCTGTATTATTCAGCATACCATGTTATTTTCCTAGTAGAAATGTAAAGAATCCCTAAGTAGTCTTGTAGGATATGGAGCCAGCCACGTGTTTGGGTGTTAATGATAGCCGGCCTGGTGTGGCCTCACCGCTCTGGAGTCTGGCAGACAGATATAGTAACTGAGCAATCCTGACTCAATATCAGTCACCGGTGGTGAAATATGTACAGAAAACACCTGTAGGAAAGCTATGGTACAGAGCCAAGCTGAGTAAGCCGAAAGCAGAATTATTGGCAGGATAATGCACCTGGATAAAGCAATGCATCTCACACTGTCAGGCAGAAGTTCAGTAATCGCTACAATAAAAATATAAAGCAAATGCTAGCAGCTAGTGAGAGACGTGTCCAATTGGAAATGGTTGTTCATTTCTGGAGGAGAACTACCAGTGTTTCCTCAAACATTTTCTCAGTTTTCTGTGGTCTCACTTAATATAGAAAAATGCTTCCAACTAATCGATCAGAAGTGTTACAGGTATAGAATTCTAGTATTTCCCAAACATTTTAATCTAAATATATTAAAGTCTAGACTGTACCTAATCTATGGCATATCACTGACTTATATTAATAGCAAATTGTTGTTAAATGATTTACAGATTTACTCTATCTTTCTCCAAAAAAAATATAATCATTTGAGAGAAAATCCTGCCAAAAAAAAGCTATAAATTTGTAACAAATCAAATTGTGGTCAATCTGACAAAGTTTTAGGATTGATCAGAGAGCAGCTATCCATATGTAAACTTAAAACCATCACAAATAAATGAGAAGAATTTACACAAATTGTTTAATATGTCTTTGTGTTGTGATAATTATTGTTAAACAGTCAAGCCAGCTTATATAACCAAAAGAATTGCCTTGTGTCTTGGCCACATCATGCATTTCTAACGCCTTCTTGTATGTTTTGTTTGTATCAGCCTTTTACTGATCAATTCAGCCTGTATTCGGATGGCACTTCATGAGAAATATTTAGATTACTTCAAGATCCTTGATTATTCTCAAAATAATAAGCATGATTGTATAAACAAAAAATGTAGAAATGTAACAAGGTATTATTATTAAACGTGCAACATCATCCAATAGTTGTACTCAAAAGATGAGAATAGTTCAAATTAAAATCATGCCAATGTTCGTGCAGCATTTTAACCTTAGCATTTCATGACCAATGTCACTCACCCCGTAACCACCTCCCACCCCAAACCGCTCTCGCCAAAGAAAATGTTGGAGAAGAAGAAAACAAAAAATCAGATGAGTAGCGATAACCAGACCAGTTCCTGCTCCGAAAAGCTACTGACAATTGGGGTTGTGATTCGGAATGCATACATGTATATATTCATTACTATCCTCCAATTTTTTTTTTATTTATAATTTATTTAGTTTGGGTTTTTGTTGTGTGTTTAATGCTGTACTCAAGGGTATTTCATTGATACAATGACTTGTATGGCGGAAAACCAAGAACAAACCTAGTTAAAGGCAGCCTGTTACCTTCGCAAACACTAAAAACTTCCCTTATGCTCTTTCATCAAAGACCCAGTCAATAAATAAATGTTGGTGCCTCTGCCGGGATTTAAACCAAGCATATAAATTACCTTAAATTTGACCTCTTTACTACTTAACAAACTACATGTTATGCAAAGGCTAAGATATGTAGAAATGCAATCTTCACATTATACAAAGTACAGACTTGAAACTACTGACAATAAGTTTCATTTCCAATCTCACATTTATAACTTCACTGAATAAATGACTTAAAACTTGTGGCCTTAAGGGTTTACTCACATAGGTTCACTCGTTCTGGAATTACCTATTGTTTGTCAGTAACACAGAGGAGGTCAAGAAGGAGTCAGTGTTGGGTATTCCGGTAACCAACAATTGTCTTTATTGTTAAATTAAAATTTAGTATTGAAAGTCACTCTTAGAAAGAAAGGACTGTTTGTAGACAGAGTTGTTATGATTTGACATGTACATCAATTATCCCTAGTCCGGTCTGAATACATACATCACGTGTTATACCAGTAAATATATGTCAGCTACAACCATAATTCCTGTCATCTGATCTGACATATATACTTCGCTTAATCTAGTTCTAATTTGCACCTGATTTTGCACCTTGACACCAGCTTTGTATGAACTTAAACACATATTTTTGCTTCATCCATGTTATCCAAAACTCAGGTTGACCCTATTTGATTATACATAGCGAGCATATCATGTCTGTCTAAAGTACATGTAGGCGGCCCACAGTCAACTGTATTCTAAAGCTACATTTCAGGAACAAAATGAGCTGTAGGGTTAAATAGGGTTAAGGATTAATGCTGTTGCATCTAAAGACTAAACTTTCTAGGTGTAACTACATGCTCACTGTAGTGATCATCTTACCTATTTACACTGAAATGAATTATTGTATTCGATCACAGGGTAGTGTACAATCCAATAGTTTTCATGTGACCTATATTAAACAACCTGTACAGAGAAAAATGACAAGCGTAGAAGAAACCTACAAGAGTAACAATGTTAGTCTTACCTGGAGTGTCATCAAGGTCTTATGCAATCTGTGTTAACAAATTGCATTAACAGGTGTGACAAAGAAAAATGTACTTAATGGATTAAATGTCCAAACAATCTGCTTTCCGACAAGGTAAAGATGTGTGGTGAACCACATATGTGTAATATAGTCCACTTACGAGACCACAAGAATTTAGGTCAAGGCCGTTTGAATACCTGCACAGGTGAGGTATATCTTATTTATCTATATGTCAATGAACACCAGGTATAGTACATCTCAGTGAGTAGGCTCAATAGATTACAATGATAACACATGAACATAATGTGTAGATCAAAGATAAAGTAATTACACCAAAAAACAACACCGAATTGCCTGATAAATGAACACAATGTATAACACTATAGTAACAGCATATCAAATCACTCCAAGAGATACATACAAGTTGGGATATTTAAAATACACATATCAGGTTAACATATCAATCATAGTGAATTATTACCATTATTACAATTACAATTATAGTACCCATAAATGCTTGTGTCAGAAAATTACTGCATGAAGTATTGAGTGAAAAATTCAGACCCCATGTGACAGTTCTATCTTTTCTCTAAATTTACAAAAACGAAAAAAAAAAAACACATTTTACGGAAGCACAAACGGGTCTTTTGGCTACAGTTTGAGGGAAGAGCCATGCAAGTGCCTGTTTAGTGCCATAGTCTTAGGCATCATTTTGTTGTCCAGAACCTTAGCTGATGTGAGCAGTCTCTTAGTCTTTGGAGCAGCAGTGATTGCTTCATGCTTGGCAGAGGTTATCTCACTACTGTTATGCCGCTATCATTAATAATGCCAGGCGGAATTAAGAAAGTGTAAAAGGTTGGGGAAAATAAATATTACTTGTGCATGTCATGTTAATTTTTGTTTGAAAAATTTAATACATCAGAATTATATCTTTTGAAAATAATAACAGATATTGTCACAAGAATCATTACATGTCATCCATCATGATAAGATCCAGCCTTGGTATAGTTGTTGTTCTTTTCATGCATATTTTGTTTTAAGGGGGGAGTTGGAACGGATCACGAAACAACAAAATTTGAGGAAATCTAATGACCATTACCTGTCCTAGCTGATTGAGTGACTGTGATTGGCTGAATGATGAGTCTGATTAACAGCAATAGCTCTGTCTAACTGGCCAGGTTATTTACTGCTGTATATACTCTATAGTGCAGCTCATCTCCCCGGGGACATCCAGGAACCCAGAGAGCATCTTCACATACCATGTAAAATATATGTTAAAGGTCAAGAATTCTCAAGACCTCTCTCCTGAGTAAAAGATCCTGATTCCTTTAGGCTTTCCACTTAAACAGGCAAACATTTGTGTAAATCCATTGACTTTGGAGTCCTCTTTTAAATCTGATGAAGATGATGTACATATTGTCACACTTATATCCGATACTTAAGTCTGTCATCACCCCTTGTGATCAATAAAAACTCACACGGATATGGTACCAAGCTGTGTTGTAAATAAGCCTCAGTTATCTCCTATCAGTAATGGTCTCTGTACATTACATTATATAAGACAGAGAGGTGTGGTAGTCTGTACACCATTAACAGGAAACCACAGTTTACTCACATACAGCTACAACTGTAAACTGGCTGAATATAACCACACAATTTAAACCAAACCAACCAGATTTACAGCCAGCTAGATTTACTAGCTAGAGTTATGCAGTCTTTAAAAGTTTAAAAATCAGACATGTGAGACTAAAAGTCAACTATAAATTGTTTCTTTAGTTTGATTGTTGTTCCACGCTTGGCGTCGCGTTATTTCATGTCAGTTATATTTCACTCTTATGACAGAGTTTTGACCCAAGGTGTTACGAAAAAAATGATTAATGTACATGGCAACCAACTAAATTCAGTCAACATTTAATCATAGGTTTGTGGACTTTATGGGAACAAGAAAAATAATGACATTGAATCCTATTGATCGCAACTTTGTCATTTGACGCCTGGAAGGTGGAGAGTCCCAATCTGTTGTTGCATGTCATTTCCATGTGTCACAGAGCACCATATCTCGTTTATGGTATCGGTACAGCCGCCTCAATTCCACATCAGACATACCAAGAAGTGGTAGAACAACTGTCCCTCCTATACCTCTGTGAAAGATCGCTGCATCCAGGTCTTTAATTTACGACATCAAGACTGCAGGCCATGTGCCTGGTTTGAGGAAGGTGTATGAATAAATAGCAGATGAATCAGGAACCGTTTGCTAGATGTGGGAAATCCACCAGAACGACTGATAATTGGTACTGTATTGAGTCTTTGCCACCGACGTCAACATGTAGGTACATGTACGAGACACTGCTAGAGAATATGGTTCAGTGATGAATCACTGTTTCTTATTCATGTACCGACGACGTCGAAATATGAAAAAAAAACTTTCAACAGCATGAACAGATTCAGCGAATGAAGCATGAGGATGTCTTTGAAAAAGTCAGACACCAAATTTTAAAAAGTTTGGAGTTAAAAATTTCATAATTTCAAAGATTTATTTATCTATTTGATTGGTGTTTTCATTGTACTCAAGACTATTTGACTTTGATTACTTTACGTTGCCGTTGTATGGTGGAAAACCAGAACGAAACCTTGTGAAAACCAAGAAATGTTTAGAATAAACTTATTTAGTCGCATATAACCAACTATTTTATCTGAATATACCACATAAACTACACATAAAAGCACATCTGTACTTTCACCCATGCTGGATCAGGCCCGGCTCACTATCACACCACTCAATACTTCCATGTCTAGTCAACCACCTACTTATCAGCATTTAGAATATCCACTTCTTAGATTCTAACTCCATAATGATCTTCGCCTATAAACTCATTCAGCTCAGCCCTCTTCTGAATCAAGGCATATCATAAGTCACTGTACTGTTTCATTTTTTAACAACTTTACAGGTTACACTTAAGAAATAACATCTTAAACCAAGTTACATAAAAAAAAATCAGTTATTGCTTCAATGTTTACTTTAATTAAAAAAACAAGGAACATTGGGGTTAGGTAGAGTAAAAAGTGTGTATTTGTTGGCAATACATGAACCAGCCCACCCTTATCTAAGGAGACCTGATCTGCAGCAGGATGTTTAAAACACACCCCAGTCATAAATTGAAGCAAGTCTTTTAGACATTTAAACACCATAGTTAAGAAACTGTGGCCCAGTTATTACTATGAGAAACAAAGTTAAGGGTTCAAGTTTATATAAAGAAATGTCAGTTTACTTGAAGTTTATCATGTTTAATCTCATTCCTATTATTTACAGAGACGTTTCCTTGTAATAGTGACTATGCTACCAAGTGATACAGTCTTTAGATATTGTCTGAATGGGAACTAATTCACTAAACTGACACTGGGCCAGCCACCCCATAAGTCCGACACTAGGATAACACAGTAACTTATACTGGGTCAAACAGTCCAATAAACTGACTAGGACCACTCAGTCCAGAAAACTGATTAGGACCACTCAGTCCAGTAAACTGCCACTATAACCACCAAGTCCAGTAAACTGGCACTAGGACCACCAACCCCAGTAAACTGACACTAGGACCACCCAGTCCAGTAAACTGACACTAGGACCACCAAGCCCAGAAAACTGATTAGGACCACTCAGTCCAGTAAACTGCCACTATAACCACCAAGTCCAGTAAACTGACACTAGGACCACCCAGTCCAGTAAACTGATACTAGGACCACCAAGCCCAGTAAACTGACACTAGGACCACCAAGTCCAGTGACCTGACATTAGGACCACCCAGTCCAGTCAACTGGCACTAGGACCACCCAGTCCAGTAAACTGGCACTAGAACCACTCAGTCCAGTAAACTGACAGTAGGACCACCCAGTCAAGTAAACTGGCTCTAGGACCTTCCAGTCCAGTAAACTGACACTAGGACCGCCCAGTCCAGTAAACTGACACTAGGACCGCCCAGCCCGTTAAACTGATACTAGGACCACACAGCCCAGTAAACTGATACTAGGACCACCCAGCCCAGTAAACTGATACTAGGACCACCCAGCCCAGTAACTGACACTGGGCCAACCATCCCAGAAAACTGACACTAGGACCACCCTGTCCAGTAAACTGACACTAGGACCACCCAGCCCAGTAAACTGATACTAGGACCACCCAGCCCAGTAAACTGATACTAGGACCACCCAGCCCAGTAAACTGACACGAGGACCACCAAGTCCAGTAAACTGACACTAGGACCACCCTGTCCAGTAAACTGACACTAGGACCACCCAGTCTAGTAAACTGATACTAGGACCACTCAGTCCAGTAAACTGACAATAGGACCACCCAGTCCAGTAAACTGACACTAGAACCACTCAGTCCAGTAAACTGACACTAGGACCACCCAGTCTAGTAAACAGATACTAGGACCACTCAGTCCAGTAAACTGACAATAGGACCACCCAGTCCAGTAAACTGACACTAGAACCACTCAGTCCAGTAAACTGACACTAGGACCACTCAGTCCAGTAAACTGACACTAGG
>JAVFBZ010106796.1:10644-25042 GCA_032466195.1 Katharina tunicata | reverse complement strand
ATTGCCCGCGAATGCCCAATTTCAATAGACTTCCCACAATTCCCTAGATACCTTATATATATGAATTTGGTGCCCCCCACGTGATTTTGTTTGAGATATATCATGGTATAGAAAAAAATTGAAACAGGGACGTAACTCCATAAATCATTAAATGAACATGCCCATTTTCAACGATTTGACATCAAACACGATTTAACAGTAAAAAAGAGTTGACTTTGTAAAAAGTATTTTTTTTAGAGCAAAAAGGGTCAGTAAATTAACCTGTCGATGTAAATGGCAGGGTCTTTAATCTATCGCTGTACCCTTTTTCAAATGCATCATGCTGTTTTTTCCTTGTAGAGAACATCATTTTCTCTTTCCATCTGTTTTATAACTGTTTAGCGACACCTACCTTGCAGAGAAAAGCATCTTTTTGTATTTTTTGGGACTCATTTGCCAGTTGAATGTTAGTACAATTCAATTTACATACAAATAACTTGCAAATGTAGTACTTGCCTCTTCTTCAGATTCTTCTTCTTCCACTTCTTCCACTACCTTTGGTTCCTCCTTCGCCTGTGCCTTCCTCTTACTACCAGCCTAAACACAAATATGATCAGATAAATACCTTCACATAATTACTCAGATGATCATGATCATAACCAATAAAAAAACAAAACCAATTCGCAATATTTTTATGTAGACAACAGCTAAATCGTGTGTCATCATACTAATCAACCAAGCTATCTGGGGACTGTTCTTGTGCTGGGTCCAGTCAACAAGTCCTCATGTCAGCTCGTCCACAGAGCATTGGCAATTAATCCAGACTCAACTCAACTTCTCCAGTAACAAAAACTTAACTTTGATGGATTTTCATCTTCTGGGCATATTGATAAGCGGCGATGAAATTTAACTAGACAGAAACGTCGTTTATCCAATATACACAGAAGTTGAAAATCCATAAAAAATATGTTTTTGTTATGTTCCCAGCTTCTAAATGCTGTTTAACTTTCATTCTTTTTTTTTCTCTCGGAAAAGTGCTTTGTGAAGTTTGATGTTGATTAAATTGGTTTTGTGCAAGGCAGCGTAGCCCGATCGAGCTACTCCCAATTACTAGATCGACCTATAATAGTTAGAACGAGATACGGAGCTTGATCGAGCTGCTCTCCCCAACCTGCTTATTGGTTTTAACTTGTGCAATTAAGTGATATTTAATTCTGTTTGATAAATCCATCAAAGTTACTTCAAATATAATAGTTTGATAAAAACTACACAAAGAATTGGAGAAAATGTACAATAAGTATGGAATAAGACGGTAAGTTCCAGATACGTGCTCCGCATCGCGATGTACCATGCGGGAATTACAATGTTTTAGCATGGCACAGTTCTGTAGCTACCCTCAGAGTTCTTTTTAAAAGAAGTACTACACCTGATAATGGTTTGAATCCACTATCAAATATAGTCGTAAAATCCAAAACATACATCCGTTAACAAATTAATTTATTATGTACAAATGAAATATTAACAAAAAACGCGTAATTTTTAAGGATATACGAGACAACTGAATGCGGCACCATGTGGGTTTACCTGAGTAGTTGTGAATCACATCAAGTTCACAATTATCAGCATACAATTTCGCAAAAGAAATGAATAAAAACAAACAAAAAGACAGCGCTTGTAAAGATAAACGCTTTTAGTGATGTGTGAAAGCTATTTCATTACCTTTGGGGACTTTCCTTTAACCATCTTGAACGAAACGGTCACACACGTCTTCTTTGCAAATTCAGGTTAATAATGCTAAGCCACGTGCTTTGTATTTGATTCTGCGCCTGCGCCTGTTTTTCGACACTCACATAATTATGTTTTAAAAGTGACATCACGCGAGCTAAGCCAATCAAAACAATGCATTTTATAATACGATTCTCACTGAATAATTCGACATAGTAGACCAAAGTCACAACTCCGAGAAACGATAAGATACGCAGGTTTAGTTTCTATATTTCTGTTCATTAAACCATCATCCTGATGATGGTTTAATAAACCGAACTATATAAACTAAACATGCTACAAATGCATTTTATCGTTGGCGAGAATTTTGAGGGATAGAATGGGCTCAAGTAACAAATTTTAATATAATTTCATATAAAATCCATGCATCCTCCAGCGACCATAAAAATCTCAAACCAATCAATCGTATCAAATTGGTCCCATTTCAATATGCAAGATGTTCTTTCGTAAATCACACGATGTTACAGAGCTTTAATGTAAGATTTATTTTTTAAACGTTACAATCTCTATCACACGTCAATTTTTTCTAATCTTATACATGGTCTAGGTCATAATTAACGCGTCAAGAAAAAAAGCTTCACGTAAGTCAATGCAATTGAGTGGGGTCAAATTTGTTTACATGTAAGAAAGCTACACAACGCGTAACAAAGTACACCGGAAACGTTCTAATGTTCACCGGAAAAGTCTCGTTTTTTTAAATCCAATCACAGGGTTGGAATTAATTATTTTTCGTGTAGAAAATTGCTTTTTTCCCAGCCCTTATATCGACAGGCTAAGATTGAGACGTTCCCAGTGAACATTGGCACGTTTCCGGTGCATTTTGTTATATACGTGTTGAATTGTTTTCTTATAGCCTACACGTCAAACTATTTGATCACACGTGAATTACAAAATTGAAACTTTTTTCTTGACGCCTGGATTTTGACCTAGACCATGCACGTAATATTACATTAATTGACGTGTGACAGAGATTCTTACGTGGAATAATGAATTTTAATGATGGTTTTGTTTTAAAAATAGAGTGATTTGATTGGCTGGTTAAATAGCTAGTGGATTTTAAACACTCACGTAATATACATTTGGCCCATCAACATTCAAAACTGTACAATCCAAGAGCATTTAAGAATTTGGACTTGAATATTAAACTGTTTTGTGGAATCGGACCATGGAACCTGTTTTATAGAATCTGTGTTTATCTCTTGGTCTGCAACTTTATTCTCATAAATAGGCCTACAGAATGGCTTCATTGCTCAGCCTCGTGATAATCCTGTCGGACGTATATCCTATACTTAAACAATTATATATAGGGAGCCTACTTTTTTAGGTGAGACATTCGGTAATTCGGCTTTATTATTTTCATGACCAAACTATATTCAGCAAACACCTTTCTATATGGTACGATAAACAGAAGCATGGGAAGTTTGTGATTCAATATTTTTTACCCGCTGTAGTTTGCAGGCTGAATTAACAGAAGAAATATTGATATCCCAAATAATCTAAGCGCCTGTGGGCCAGGCAGTAGTAGCTCAAGAGACGCATAACATATAGGCTAGACTAATGTGGTTAAATCATCTTTTGCAAACATCGCAATAATATACGAGTAGTGTTGTCGCGGCAAAAATTCATGACATCTTTTTAAGCTCAAAGCATAAAATAAGCAGTAACGCTTACACTTGAAGTAAATATTTAAAGTCACAGTTTGGAAAACTAGTTTTATACGGTGAGTATGACCAAGAACGGGCCTGCGGTCATCTAGAAATCGAGAGCTTCCTGGACCTCCACCTTATTGTGCTGTGATGGTGTCACCCTACTTCTCATCCTCTTCCGACGCCTCTGCTACTTCATTTGCAGATAAATATCTAATTCATAGGGAAATGTTATCAAATTATTACAGATTTGATAATATTTATTTTTTAATCTCCACTCTGGAAACTAAAGCAGAAATTATGATACTGATGACCTTGTATATTTCCTTCAATATACTATCTATCTCTACCTGCATCGCAGTGTGGTCTACATCTATCCCTTGGAAGTATTGGAGTGTAATGCACTCACAACATCTATTTGACAGGTCAAACAGTATGTTCGTTTTTGAAAGTACTCTATCGATATTTTCATATCATATCATATAGGCACAAATCATGAGCCATATATTAGGCCTACCCCTGACAAGGAATCTGTGCTGGCTTTCTTCTACTTAAAAAGATTATGGAACACTTAAAACACTGTAGGTCCCTATTTAAATATCTTAATGGAGTGTATATTTGACTATGGAAATTCTTTATTTATCTGCTGAGCTGTACAGCTAGAGTGTAATCAATTGCAAGAGAGAATTGTGTTCTATGGATTATACTTTCATTCACATTCACAAAAGAACTAACTGACAAAGGACAAGGAAGGGAGTGCAGTTCTTTCCCCTTAATATTGCTATTGCCTTAAACTGGCCTTGGCTTGGCAATGCACCTTATAGCTTGGTATCAGTTTAATTCTTCGATAGTCAAGATGAAATGTATATATTAAAGAAAAAGTCAGAAATGCATCGTAAGTTAATATGCAAAACATGGTTTAATTATTTATATATCAATGACAATCACTGTCTCACTTTGTAAATATGCTTATCTCAGTCTAATACAGATTTACAGCAACAGCTGTCTAGTGTTGATGAGATACATTGTATTATATAACCAAGGGAAAGTTTTTAAAAAGAATTGTTTACTACACACATGACAATGACATAAGACAAAAACATCCACACAAAGAATATGTGAATGTAATAAAATACATAAATAGTGTATCCCACAGATTAAAAATGTTGTTAATGTTTCTGATTGTGTGTGTTCAGATTTTCACTTCTTGTTTCTTCTTTCTCTTATATGGCTCTTTCAGTTAATATAGTAGAGAATGCCACCTTGTCTGTGATGTTAATTAGATAGGGCCCTCAATCCACCATGTCAGGAAGCCAGTACGGCTTCTCTGCCAGCTTTCGTTTTCACTTTTGTTGGCTCTACAAAAAAAAAACAACAACAAAAATACAGAAAGTACATAATGAACTGTGATCTGCATTGATCAGTACAAATACCTCTGTTGCCCCTTATACATATATTTTTCAGTAAAAAAGTCATCTTAAGATCCAGCTTGTGGTGGGCCTATTAACAAGACACATTAAATTAAGTGCACATACTTTACTAACACAAAAAAAAACATAAACCTGTTTGTGTAGTCAT
This sequence comes from Katharina tunicata, assembly GCA_032466195.1. Classification (NCBI taxonomy): domain Eukaryota; kingdom Metazoa; phylum Mollusca; class Polyplacophora; order Chitonida; family Mopaliidae; genus Katharina; species Katharina tunicata. The sequence continues at coordinate 20,054 of JAVFBZ010106796.1, read as the reverse complement.
TATTTTCATAGCGATTTTTGCACTAAGACTGCCAGTTATCTAATCTTTGTTACTTTATCCGCCATTTACATGTCTAGAAGGCCTTTTACCGATATGCCATTTTGTGTGACCAAAAGGAGACAGAAACGTCCTTGGCACAACCCTAGGACTAACAACACCAAGCTACACAATAGTTACACTGAGTGCTCTTTAACACAGTACCAATGGTTACTCTATGAGTATGTTGTGGTTATTGGCCACCATAACTCCCACATATCCCTGGCAACTATTGGATGAATCACATCAGTTTCAACAAGTCGGCAACTTTCACACATTCTGATGAGGAAACATACGGACCCAAAACAAGACTGAGCCATACAACCGATCTGGACACAGGGGTGAACTTACAACAGTCACATGACACATAACATGATGTGAAAGGAGCAGTGCAAGACATTATAAGCAATGGGGGTCCCTGTTGCTCCCTACACTGACAGACATCAGGCCAACAGAAACCTCAAACAAATCAAAGATTGACAGTATTTCTGCGACCTTTTTTTCTCTCCCGCCTACAAGCACTAAATAATTTGAATAGGTCGCATGAAATTGCACCATAAGCAAATTGAGCAATTAATTAATTTTACTCCTATAAGAACTATTTAATTGATTAACTTATTAATTTGCCCGTAGCAGGGTGAAAAGGTTGCGGAAATAGGGTACTTGTAAATCTTTTGCCATGATGAATATCTCTACACAACATATAATAACTTACTAACAAAACTTTGATGAATTTTCAATTACCTATTACATTCATGTAAGTATCCCCCACTGACAGATAATCATAAATCTAGAAAATAAGTAATTTAATTATGGACACTAACCTGCTTCTGCTGTGTCGTCCTCCATCAAATCTGATTCTGGAACATTGGGTAACTCAACCTGCAAGAAGAGAAAGTATTTCAAAGCTTAGTATTATATAACTGGTTTATTCAAGCTTTACACAGAACTTAACATTACTAAATGTACATGACAGCCTTTTTTTAAAAATAAAAGCTCCACCTCATTGTACCTTCTGTAAAATCTGTACCTTTCTACCTATTATCCCAATTATTTACAATATCATGTGTGTGATTCTGACTTTTTGGAAATAGTTACTCCACAAATACACACACATTTATTTAAATATATGTACCCTGGAGTATACAGAGATAAGCACTGATATTATCACAACAATCACAGGAAAATTGTATGTTCAATATTTCACAGTAATCAGGCTTTCTATTGGCTAGATCAAACATTTATCAAAGCCAATCAGAGTGGCTCAGACAGCTAATGTCAACTTTAATTGCAACATGACATCAGTCTGATGGCTAACTTTTTTAGCTGAGGGTGTTTTGTGGTATAGAACACTCCCATCAAGTATACACCATGAGAGGTAGGCAAATAATATGCTGTCCATGTCTAAGAATCTTCACTTTTATGTTTGTATTCATGGTGTCCATCAATTGGTATTAGTCAATTGACAGAGACATCAAGGCAACAACTTCTAAGAAAAGATGAGACCAAACAAACGTATTATTGCATAAACAAAAAATATGTATGAATATATGTAGCTACTGGCTAAAATTTTGAAGATAACGTATGAGCTTATTGAGGTACTGGCTATAAATTTTGCAAAATAAATTATGAACATAAGTACCTACTGAGCAAGTAAGATTACTGTTTATGACAAGTTTTTGTAGGGGTTAAAAAATCAGGTTTATCAATCATAAAATAAATGAAACCCATGTACAGAATTGAAAAAAGAAAAGGTTGTTTACCTTTGTTATTTCTTCCAATTCTGCAAGAACATCATCTTCATCGTCCTGTGTCAGTCCTCCAGCTAAAAGATCATCTATCTCCTAAAAAACACAAACATAAAATTTGTCATATAACACACAAACTGTTAGTGCTGGCAACAAGAAAATCCAAGAAAGTATAATACTGTTACAGTACCTGGCAAACCTTCCACCAAACTTCACCTATATTGTTTGTATGATTGTGGTTTAACATAATTTTTACACGGTTTTCAATTCATTATGGCTGAAATATAACTTTACACGACAACTGATCAGATTTCTGAAGCCCCTTAGCTCTGACAACAACAGTGCACAGGAACACCCTGACACTACTTGCTTTTTTATTTATGAAATGCAAAAATCATTTTTTGAGTATTGATTTAAACTAAAACGTTTTGAAGATTTCACATTTACATAGGGTTTGATTAATCAAAGTAGAAGCCTTTCAGGGATATTTTCTTGAGAAATAAAATAAAGTATAATGTAAGATTAAATCACCTGTTGGTAAGCTGCAGCATCTCTGGTCTCATCCATTATCCGCTCAACATCCTCCAATGACATCAACTGAAATTAATTGTTCTGTGTAATTATATGTATAACTACTGTTTTGATTATATTACCATCATTCAGCTATAACATGTTATTTCATGTCAATGGGAATTAAGTGTCCCACAAAAAGTCATTTAAATTCTAGATTTCATGATTTTCTTTCTTGGTGTATAATATTGTACTCAATTATTATACGTATTTAAGTCCACAAAACAGGATGGATAGAATTAAATGTTAAAAATTGAAAGGAAGAATTTTAAGCACAATTGTTTTAGACTAGCATTCATATTACACATAAATGAATCTGCTAAGCCACCGATTAAATACTTGTGTAGAGTTGCATTTACCTCGTGCATTTTTTTCAGTGATTCATTTCCAGCCTTCAAGCCACTGATTACTTTAGCTTCGATTTGAGCAAACTCCAAATTTTGTACCTGGGAAAAACAAAAACAAAAAACAATTCATATGTTTCCCTACTACCCTTCTTTTTTCGATTGGAATTCCTCTACTAAATCTGAGAAAGATGATTCGTAATCAATCATGGTATTAAGTAATAGGTACATACCTGAAGGGGGGATCTTATTTTTGTTATCTGACAATGCACTTTTAATTGTACTTTTTAATAAGACTTCTTTCAAGGTTGGAATTTTGCAATTTCTTATTCTCTATTTCAAATGAAACGAATCATCTAGCACCAGGTTTTGATACAGTGATCACCCATCTACTGATTTGTTTGATGCATGTCCTTCAGAAGGAAAATTCCTGAAGAACAGGTGTAAGTTTGGTCTTTAAACAAAGACAATCTCAGCAACAACTCACAACGGCGAAAGAAAATCATTACCATCTGTTCAATATTGTTCAGTTGATTATCAGTTTTCTCCAGAAGACTTTCCTGAAACTTCTTCTTCCTTAACATCAACAAGGCTTTTCTGAAAGAGAGACAAAAACAGACACATGCTTGATATCTATACACATTAGGACATTTACTCAAGTTTAAAACATTTATACACAGATTCCACAAACTCGTTTTTCTTCTATTAGTTTCGCTGGGCAAAAATTTGAACTTTATCATGTCTTACTTATTGAACACTTGTATTAACTAGACAATGCTTAATATCAAATGCAAAGTAATTAACTTAGTTAACTTACACAATCAAAGCACTTAAAAACTATACATACTCTTTTTTGCCATCCTTAAGTAGTTGCCGGGCTACTTCTCGATCTTTCTCTAACTGAACATTGATTTTCTTCTGGTACTGTTTTAATTTATCTCTCTGTTGTTTTAATTGCTAAAATAAATATATAGAGTGAAATCAGAACAGGTCCACAAAGAACTGGTAACAGGCTTTTAATGACCTGTGAAATTACATCTGTTCAACTTGTTACACTCAATGCAAAAGCTAGAAAAACTCTTATGTTTGTTTAGGTTATGTGTAAAACTGTCACACCTCAAAATGTACAGTACAGCAAACTTTAGCTTGAAAATAAATACTTCAAAGCCAAGAAAGTAAAATCTACAAGGTCATTAGAAAATATAAAGTCCCAAAGCAATCAGGGAGTTAAAATTTGATAATACTACAATTATTCAAATTTGTTTATCACTGTTGTTAACACATGCTTCAATGATCACTGCTTTTTAAATAACAAAATGATAAATATTGTTAGTATTGTTTAGCGTTCATCACATCTCCAACAGTTCTTCTTACATCTACTTATATGCTATTTACATATATATCTAGTGGATTATGAGCTTGATGGATCTTTTCTGTCCAACATGTTTGATTCCATCTGTAGCCCTCTACTTATATATGTAACATGTGGTAACAGGGCAATATGGTGACATCGCTAAAGGTGATGCTCACGAGATATATATCTCCCCTACTTCAGCTAATAGCTTCTGATATTTGTCTCCATGTTGTAAATACAGAGATAAATCTGTCACTACTGTGATGTCAGTAGTAAAACAGTAGTCGATGTAGTTCCAGAAGTAACTCTCCTTTGATATTTAATAATTTTTGACATGTTATAGGATGGAATGTCTAAAATTATTAAATATCATAGGAGAGTTACTTCTGGCACTATAGTTGATGTATTTCAGATGTATAGTAACAATGTAAGTCCATAATTTCGTTACAAATTTAAGGAATCATTGATTTAAATCATAAAGATAATAATTAAGATACATCGGTCAATACTCCACTCAATTTCCTCCATTTTATACTCCATAGAAATGTAATAGTAATCGGAGGAGCTTAGACGATAGTTTTTTAATTATTTTCTGTCGGGCCAAAAACTTGTTTTTTCGCCGTCAGGCATTATACAAATTTCAGAAAAACCAAAGCCTTTGGCAAAGGTCTGATCACTCGAACTATTGCTATTCCAACGTTTAAATCCAAGCGTACCAAAACAGCTTTGTCTTGCTCTGTGACTCTCGATTCTGGTTTTTTCTTTTTACCGAACAGATTCCCCATCCTTTGCCAACAGCACGAAAACAAAACATTAGTAAATGTCAACAGGAACTCGCCACAAACACCACCACAGCAAACGACGTCGAAGTCAGTGTCTGATTGGTTAAAATTTTAACTATAATCGGCGGGGTGAACCGAGATGGTTGATAAATGAAAGTCGACTAGAAGTCTTGTTCAAGTTGCTCTGAAGAGATAACATGATTAACTGAGTAAATCGTGTTCCCGTGTTTGTGCTCTGCGAGGCATTCAACATAGTTTGTTACCCTTTTCAAACCTACTATGAAGTTTGAATGTGTATAAGTATATATCATTTTTTAAAACACGATAAGTGTAGTGACAGAATTTTTTTTTTATTTACGTCGGATATATATTAGCAGTTATTAAATATAAATAGTAGAGATGCGTCTGTTAATACATGGATTGGTATCTAAGAATTTCTTTATTTACAGAAGTGTCACAGACACAAAACCAATACAACCGTAAAATAAATTCATGCAAGAAGCATCTCTCCTCAGTATTCAATAATTATTGACCGTTTTTATTCACCACAAAACTGACAGCTTTGATGTACATAATAACATTTTTATTAAACAAAGATAAGATATCTTCACCACATATGTTCTCCACCATCCAACTCTTATTACCTTTTCTCAAGATGACTGTAGGTTACCCATACATGTAGGAGGCTACCCACTTGAGATCATGATCTATCCAGAAATTTGTCTCTGAGAATTTATCTAGAACATGAGATGATATATCGGATTCAATTAGTCGATATCCTTGTGCCAGTGTGATTACTGTTTACAAAAATATATATATTGGCCAACAGTCGAATGATTGGAGTGAAAGCCGAATTGATTACTGTGAATTATAAAATGCTCATTTAAATATTCAGTCATTTGTTTCGCAGCTATTTTCTCATAAGCTATACTGAAATAAGGGAGTATATGGAAATATGACGATAATTTCCAAAAGCAGTTGTAGGAGATGTTCACGAGGTAGCACTCATGACTAAAGTTCCAACCAAGAGATAATTATAAATGGTACAAATAATATCAAAAGGGAGGGTAGTCCGAAGAGCTTTGCTCGCGTATTCTGAGCTCGTACTACGTTAGAGCTCCAGTGAAAAACTAGTCGTCCGTCCGATAAATATCAGAAATTATTAAATATAAATAGTAGAGGTACTTCTGTCGCTAGTGAAATACCTCAAAATCATGACCCTTCAAACAGCATACTTGAAAGCTGGATCGGCTAAGACTAAAGGCTGAGTTGGAGACAGATTAAGTTATCAGTTAAATTTTTCAAGAAAGATTCTTTACAGTGCATAGATTTATCATGTTGCTATTAATTATTACTTCTGTTACTAGTCCATTTCACTAGATTTTGTCCTTCCACAAACGGAAATGTCTCGCACTTGTTCACTACCTGACTACAAGCTCCTGTATTTAAAATTTTTAAGTTAATGTCAAACTTTTTTATAAGTCATCCAGCATTCGAGAATTCTTATCTTCTTAGTTGATAAATGTCAGTCACTCATTGTTTTGTGGGACTGCGGTAACTGATGTATGGAAGAGAAAAGGATATGGAACAAGAATCAACTAAGTTCTTTTTTTTGTAGTTATTGTTTTACAGATGAAGTTATGTTGCATGAATGTTGCCAGTTTGGGACATTGTTAACACTGCTGCTGTTAGGGGTTCATCAGTCTTTAGCAGACAGAGGGAAGCCTATTGAAATATCCCGAAAACTTACTAAGGATGGATTCCATAGGTTGGAATGGGTTTTTCAAATTATCATGATACACCTTAACACCTAATGCATGGTTGTTACAGAATAAATAATACAACCAATAATAATTCTTTGGTAACACAGATTGAAGAAAACTGTATCTAGTTTTCTAAAATGTGTGACAGTCTATTGAAACGCACCTGTTCCACTTATAGATCACAAATTATAAAATTGAAAGATGATGCGCCAGAACCTGATCATTAAATAAGCAAAATAGACTTTTAAATAAGTTGGTGTTTTACTGTAGAATAAGTTCTGCCATTTTAACGCATAAAGATTAGGAATTAATAAACAACTACAATGCAATTTTGCCAATAATTTTATTTGACTGATCCAGTATTTTGTCGTTAATTAAATAATTTAACTTTAATCTCTTCTGTTCACTACTTTAATTTCTTGTTTGATTCCCCAGAGATATAGAGACAACTGTGGTCTTTGATGAGAGCAACGATACAAACTGTCAGTACGTGTTGGTTGAGAGCCTACCAGCAGGATGTTTTGTGGATGTCTATCAGATCAGTCAGATAGGCACTCCTAAGGTACACAATTCTTTACGTTGTCTTGTATGATGCAAACTTTGCGAAGAGGACAAAGAAGATATGTTGTCTTTAACATTCCTTACTTAAAATCAAGTACTTTACGTTTTTGATTCGATGATGATATAATAAAGCAGAAATATTACCAACTTTTAAGTGGAGTTTCTTTTATACTTTATACAACTGAACTGTGAAAGTATTGGTTATCATTCTGTGCCCGGTGCTCTCAATCTCAGAGCATCGGTAAGCTGATTTTGTCAATGCACCAGGTTTTGCGTCCTGCAATAGTCCTGTGGCTTCCTTGCTTACTGCATGCCGCCATAGGAGTGAAATAACATTAAGTATGGCCTAAAACCCCATAAAATAATCTTGCTTATTGCCACTGATGTTGAGGGTGGCGTTGTAATTGCTCAGATATCTAAATCTTTCTTTTTTTTCTTAATCCATTGCCTAAATATTTGGTTATAAATGTCATTCTATTGTTCCGATGAACTCGCTTTACTGTTTTAAATGTAAATAAATGTTGTGTATTCAATTAGATTTGGACAGATGGTGCTATCAACCTTGAGTCACCTGAATACCTCTCCTCTGCCCATGATGTCTATGTGTACCTGGAGAGGAGTGAGGATGCAGTTACAGAGGTCACATTACCTGTTCACATGAGATATCACAGACCCACCTGTGAGGAGGAGTCCGATTCTGCCCATGTCCATATACCTCATCCAAAACTCTTTACCAGCTGTACAGGTTGGCACATTCTCTCTTAGATCTCAACAATTAATTTTTCATAGTTAGTCAGTATGTGCAGGTCCATATATCTCACTCCAAACTCTATACAGCACTCTGGTTAAGGGTAGCATGTTTCCAGGGGTCCGTTTCACAAAGCCATCTTAGCTGACGTTGAACGTAACTACCATGACAACACAATGCCTCCAGTACTGGTCGCTTTGGTATTTACTAGAACGTAGCCTAAGATTGCTTTGTAGACGGGCCCCAGAATATATTCATGCTGTCATACTTTGCACTGGAGGAATATTATCTTTCCAACAGCAAAAACACTATGATTGTGTTAAGAGTGTCGTCATATGAAATAGCCTTGAGCACGGTGTTAAACACCAATCAATTCATCAATCAACCAAACTCTATACCAGCAGTATAGGTTTTCGCACCTTTCTCACATAGATCTCTACAATGACTTTTCACAGTTAATCAGTGCAAGTCCATATACTTCACCCCAAACTCTACACCAGTAGAACATGTTAGCACACCCTTGGCTTCACTGATTTAAACACTATTATTTTATAGCTGCAAAGACACTCAAAGTAGGTAACCTGTTGTTTACTTCATTACTACTGCAAGATTAAAATGCACATAGTTCAATGTTTTTTCATATATTATGAAGCCATTTTTGGCATGTGCACTGGTGCTCTAGAAAGTTTGTTAAAAAAAAAATAATAATAATTAACTTATTTTGAATATAGAAATTAAACTTACATTTCCTTGAATTTACCTTTAAGACCAGACAGTTGTGCTGGAAAGGTGTCAGTGTAACTAAATGTTTGGATATTTTCTCTTGTGTGAAGAATTAGGAGTAGGCCTACTTATTACCTTTAATTGGGACTGTTACTTCATCAGCACCCCTCTAATGTAAACATGAGGATATGAAATAGCTCAAAGCATAATGAGGTATCTATTGGAAGTCTTTCTTACTAGAAAATTGAATTAGATACAAAATTTCACATAAATTGGTTCAATATATACACAAGTTAAGGCAAAACATTAAAGACTTGATGGTAATGATAGAAATGAACTCCTATCAAGCAGGTGACTGGCGAGAGCATCGTGTGCCCCAGTGAGGAGCATCAGGAAGCGGATTTGTTGTGAGGTCTGATGATTGAAATTGTTTTTTCACCAATAGATCAGAAATTACATATTTCAGAAAAATGTTCACATATATTTTTTATAACTAAAGAGAAAAAGCATGTACAACCAAAAAACCTGTGTAATTAAAAAAACCTTTCTATCTTTTCAACCAAGTGTCTGATTGTCATAAACTTGATTGCTTAAGCTCTACCTAACATTTAAGCCCACTTCCTAACATTTAAGCCCTCTTCCTAACATTTAAGCCCTCTTCCTAACATTTTAACCCTCTTCCTAACATTTAAGCCCTCTTCTTAACATTTAAGCCCTCTTCCTAACCTTTAAGCCCTTTTCCTAACCTTTAAACCCTCTTCCTAACATTTAAGCCCTCTTC
>JAVFBZ010106796.1:0-10544 GCA_032466195.1 Katharina tunicata | reverse complement strand
CCCTCTTCCTAACATTTAAACCCTCTTCCTAAGGGCAGTGTGTTTCCAGATAATATTCATGCTGTCATTCTTAGCAATGGAGGAACATTATCTTGCCAACAACAAAAACACTTAAGTGACTTTACATTTTATGGTTGTGTTAAGAACCGCTGTCTACTGTGGGAATACAACACTGTCATATAAGTGAAATACCAATCAATCAATAAAACCTAACATTTATATTTCACCTAGCTAATTTGCCTTTTTTAATTACATACTTTTTTTTTTCCAGATAGAAGTATTGGTGTTCCTTTTAAAATTCCGTGCAATAACACTCCCGATTTCTCTACATGGGCAGAAATTCCTTTCAGCATAGTAAGTATTCATAAGGTTTAGAGAAACTGCTCTGATTGAATATTCCTGTAAACATCTGCTTTACTTCCATGCTGTAAATAAGCCTATTGGTGTTCTCAAGTTAAAGCATCGTCCAAATTAAGTTGATTGCTGTTTTTAAAGGCGGGTGGTTTTCTCCTGTGCCCCGGGGCATCACAAAGCCAATTTGTTGTGGTCTCATGTTTTCGCTGTTGATGTATGTGGCGTCTTCTGTGTTGCCCCAGTTTAGGGTGTTTTCCTTCACCGATTGCCGCGATAGGGCTTGCACGCCATCATGAGAGAAATAACTTTCAGCGTAAAACCCCAACCAGTCAGTCAACCTTTGCAAGTGATCGAGTGGCAGTTCCTGTAATGCTGGTTTACCTAAAGATGAGCGACCTTGTTTGGTTATGGTGTTTTCCACGGATTCTTTAACTGCATGGCCTTATTAGCTTTCCAAGTTTTTATATGGAAACATATTGAAATTGTAAAGAATCTTAGATTTCGAAGTTTACTCGGATACCTATTGAAATTGCTATGATTATATTATTTTGTTGTATGTAACCACAATCTGTCTGGAATAGCGACGCATGTCAAGATAATTTTCGACGTCATTTTGATTTTCATAAAAACGATGATGTAAAATCTATAATGCATTATAGATTTTACAAATTTTATTATTATTTAAATACAGTATATCGCACATTCTCAAGGTTGATATTTTCTGAAAGAGAAACTACTTTGGGCCATACTAGAAAAATATAGAAAACCTGGTTTAATTCGTTTGTCGATTTTGGGCCAAAATTCTGCGGTATAGTACCTTTAAACTGTCTAACATCATACAGTTAATATTTATTTATGATGTCTTTGTGATTACAGGCTTCTGGTGCTCTGACGGCCTCCATCCCTGTGGGCCAGATATTCCACAAATCATTGGTGGTAGTGGTTACAATGGCTGTGACATGGACTGGATGTGTTTGGCTGCTGTATTATATATCTAGCAAACCTCTCTATCATGATCACATTGATTGAAGCCTTCGTGTGTGATTGTTCAATTGGGGATTTACGCACGAGCTGCAAAAAAAACCTAACATCTTTACTTACGAACATATGTATGCTTTATGTGAAGTCAGTTTAATGTTTAATTGACCGAAAAGTGAGTTAATCAGCATAGTGTACTGCCATATGTACTATTCTGCATGATGTACACACAGCGTATCAGTTCTGGTCTTCGCATGAAGTTTCCTTGGGGGTTGATTTGTGCAAGTGGTCTGAGAATGCAACATTTCAAACATGTCATTTGTGGAAAAGTTTAATACCTACATGCTTGAGACTTTTTTCATGTACAAACTGTCATATTTTTGTGATACGAGCAAGGTCTTCCTGACTCCATTACCAATATCACTATTTCCACGCGGCATTATTATATTTGTTTGTAAATGTAGAGAAAGAAGATTTTGCTTGCCTCCACTGGGATTCCAGCTCTGGTCTCTTAACTAGCAGGGCCAGAGCTCTAACCAGATTAAAAACAGAGGCTAATAGTAGAACAACCACATTTTTTATCCAGGTAAAAGGTGCAAACCTTTCTTTACGACTGACACTATTTCGACACTGAAATAATGTCTTTCCTATTTATATATATTATTTTTTTTTAACGTAGAAAAAAAAAAGTATTGCTTGCATCCACCGGGATTCGCACTCGGCTCTCTGTTTACCAGGGCCATAACTCTAACAGACTCAGCTACAGAGGCTCGCTGTAGAATGAACACATTTTTTCATTGTGCAGTATACTCTATTACTACGACTTGTTTAAACTCCTTATGAAATAAGCAAATTCAGTTATTGCACTTTGACATATTTTGTTTCGTTTGAATTTGTGGTTTACTCCTTTAAGAATGGTTCTGAATGTGGAGATTAAATTAAACGAGAGTACTCCCAAAACAAACTTTTGTAGTTCACAATACCATATGTATATCATCTATTTCTGTGGATTAGTCACTGCTGTTTTAGACGAAATCCATCTTGTATCTATTTTGGCACAAGTTAGCATAATATAAACTGGAACCCAGCTATGGGCCAAATCACTCACAAGACCATTTATTAAGCACTCGTCTGTCTTGCTTTAATGGTAAAATGAAACTAATTACTGTTGGAACAAGAAAATACACTGAAGCTGACGCAATTCACACAAGGTTTTTACTAGGACCAAATAATTTTTTATAAAAATGTAGTCCGTGTCAAGCTAGTTTCTGTGTTCTGTAAAGACAAGTTCTTTTTATACGCCCATCAAATTTGACAGGACGTATTATGGTATGGCTTTGGGATAGTTGCCTTCACGAGGAAAACTAGCGGACGGACAGAGTTTTCCATGGATTCTTCTGAAATTTGGTACACATTACTGGTTTTATGTGTAGGCCTAGATGTGCACGATTTTTTTTCAAAGCAATTCAACGTTTTCTTGAGTTATTCCCCTTGATTTTGTAATGCATGTATGTGTATCGTATGTACAAACTTTTTTTGTAACAATTTGGCATTGTGTACGAACTCTTTTCGAAACAATTCTGCGTTTTCTGAGTTATTCCCCTTGATTTTGGACTGACATCCTTGAATCTTCTTATTGAATGCAACTCGTACCAGTTTTCCATGGAATCTTCCTAATTTTTGTTACACAATATTGGTTAATGTATCATTTGTAGATGTGCGCGCACTTTTTTGAACCAATTCAACGTTTTCTTAAGTTATTAGCCTTGATTTTGGTCTAAAATGATTCAATCTTCCTTGTGAACGCAACTCGTACCACAGTTTTCCATATTCAAATGTTTTCCAGTGAGTGATAGTGTTTTCATCTTGCCTTTGGATATTTGTGGTTTTCCCGCAACTGTATATTTTTTAAAAAAATACCTTGAACAAGTTCTTGTCACCTAGGTCAAGGTGATTGTAACTATATATATAAATTGTGAAAGTATTTTTCTCACATTTGCTTTAACCGGCCACAGGTGCGTATGTATACAGTTGTATGTAATTTGGTTCAGCTTCAATGTTCATTATTGGCCACAATGGGTCCTTGAATTCAGTTACGGGCGTATTGTGACGGTCCTCGAGTGGTCACAAAAATTGACCGGTAATGCTGGAGAGTCTATAACATCCTTCCATTTTATTGTATAAGACCGACCATTCATTGTTACAAATGTGAAAAGTACATAACAGCAATAAATGAAACACAACAATTCAATTGATGTTGTTTATTTCTTACAACTTATTTAACCAATGCAAAGAACAGCAAGTTGTATTAAAATCTGTGTGTATGTAAAAATACACATGCCTAATTACTTGATGAAACGGTGAACTATACAATAAAGGTGAGATGAGATACTTTAACCAAACACCAAGATGCTTTTTCTTACACATGGCAGTCATTAAAACAAAATATTGATGATGAGTATGAGCAATGTGAAATCTATACAAATTAGTAGTGACAACCAATCCCAATAAATTATAAATACACAGATGTTAAAGTGAAATACTGAAGAAAGTAGATCTACACGAACAGAATTGTGTACCAAGTACATATAAATATTATTTGCATAGACTATTACTCCTATCGTATTAATTGGAAATCTGACAATTTACACAAATATATCGTGAATGTATTGCTGAAAACTGATTCAGTTCTCTGTCTGTTTCACTGTCAATAAGCTATTAGGCTTCCGTGAACGTGTCTAAATTACCATGAAGTGTGGAACTACAGTTTTTTTCTTTATTCAACATTCTTGGTGTATAAATAAAACAAGGATCTGACAGAGTGAGATGAAAACAATAACATAAATGATTGTTATGATTTGGCTAGATAACTGAATTTAGACAAGTTTCTGTTTGAAAGATTTTAATTTCTGAACAAAGAATGTTTCCAGGACTTCAGCACACTGATAGAAAGGACTGTCTGCAGGGTTATAATATCTACAGTTATCAAACACTTTTGATACATCCTTCACAAAGTCCACCAGTTGATGGTATTCTCCTGATGTTAATTTCTCTTCTACAATTGTCAGATCTGAAACCGCATATCAACACATATTACATTTATCTATGGTGATACAAAATGATGCGACAGTAAAACACTTTCAAGTTTAAATTTTAACTGCCTTTCATAATTTATCCTTAAACCCAGGTCCCATAACCTAAGACAATTGAATATAGACTGATGATTAGCAGGTGATAAAAATTAGAAATTCTTGATAAAATACAGGTATTGTGCTAGTATTTATTAGCTGTTAATATCAAAATAAACACGTCCCTTTAAATGTGAATGTGTGGTGCTCAGTTGAAAAAGAATGCTACTCAAAGTGGTATAGACATTAGACAGCATGAAAATACTCTTAACAGAAGGACCTTGGGCTGAGGGTCCAAGACTAGACAATGGATCATCCACACAGAATAACCCATATTGTCACAATCGTCAAAATACTAGGATGAATTTCAAACTATTGGAAGGAAGAATAATGCATATGATACATGGGAAACACTCTAGTTACTCGGTTCTAGATCTCTAAAGGGTATACATACCCATGGGTTCTTTGATCACCAGATAATAATCCGGAACTTCTACAGGATCGACAGGCTCTAAAAAAGGCCAGGACATCTTGTGAGCCTAAAATAGAAAAGAAAAAAAAAAACATTAGGGTAATTCAAATTCATCCACCTTTTTAATTTGACAAAGTAGAATTGATGAAAATGGTACATAATCTTTAATTTTTGCGTCTTATTTTGTTGAAAAATGTGTGTTGATGAAGGCAAACGATTGTATTGAATACTATTTCACTAGTATGCTGGAGGTGGCAATCTTACTGCCAGAGGAAACTCAAAGTTTGAGATAAACCACTCAGGATTCCTGTGTGTCATTAAACGTCAAGTTTGAAAATAGATTAGCCATAAAGTGATATGTGAAAACAATACCACATTGCAATGACAAAAAATTGAATGTGTAAAAAGACAAACCTGCAAAGTTTTGAGTAATCGTTTGAGTTGATCATAATCATGATCAGTGAGAACCTTCTGATTAATGGGGTCTTCGTTTGCTGACTGCAGACAGTTGGGACAAACATATGTTTCCAGATCATCAGCCTGTTTCTTTGTAATCCCAACACAGCGGCCATGAAACCAATCCTGACATCTGTCACAGCCGATATAAAACCTGAACAAAAGTAAGCAGCCAACATAAAAGTCTGATATGAAAAAAGATAGCATTGTTTATATAACACTTCCCTTATACTTAAAACTAGTTAAAGTACAACAACAAACACAAAATAACAACAAATTACACAAATGGCAAAAGCCCAACCTGTGATATAAATGTAAAATGTACTCAGATCTCAGTGAATTGGGTGCCAAGTAAACAAATGAGCATAAATCTGTCATTTCCAATTTTTTCTTCATTCCAATTTTGTCCACATTCAACAAAAAAATGAATGAACACCAAATTTGTTCACAGATAATTGATCAATGTACATTCCCAAAAAAAAACTTTCTACATTAGAAACAAAAATTGAAAATCCTCCATAATCTATCATGGGCCATCCAGAATAAATATAAACCATGTAGCTTTGCATTTACCTATCAATCATACAATTTTGCAAATGTATCTTCACTTGTTTTGATTGCCATTGCCTCTTCATGGCCAACCTTGCTGTCTAATCGCTTAACACTATTTGGTAACTGTGACATTAAGGGTTGAGACATGAAATGTGTGATAATGCACATAGAAATCAATTGATTTCAACACAGCAAAGATGATCCGAGAAATGTGCTGTTAACTTACTGTGACTCGTCATAAGGCGTCCGACAGAGACAGTAGAGTTCCTCAGATGTCGTGTCAGTTTGTTTCTGACACTCTTCACACACATAAGAATCTATCTTCCTGGCGTCTACCTCAGAGATTCCCACACACCTCCCATGAAACCAGTTTGAGCACAAGTCACAACCAATGTAAAACCTGCAAAAAATAGTCACGGGACAGTACAAGAACTGTAGCAATAAATCTTATTAGTGTATAGAAAGAGAGCTGACAATACTCTGCAATAAAGCTACAAACCTCAACAGAGATACTAAGTCCCTTACTATTAAAAAAAACCAACCACTTTAATGAATGCAGCAAAGGAAACAATGTTGTCTTAAGTAGTATTATCTTGGGGACAATCACCACCCATGTGTAATAATCAACATGATTAATCTAGCTGCAATCTGTCAAGTAAATATGGTGTCTTTATCTGTCACTGGTTTTGCTACTTACTGTTTGTCATCATAGGGACTCTTGCAGACACAGTAAAGTTTGTTGTCACGCGATTTGGCGCTGCCTGTTGATATGATCTTTTGCTTCCTCTTTTTGGCCCTTACAGAGTCTGCTGATGTTGCAGCTGCAGCTGCAGCAGCTGCTTGAGATGCCTGAACTAGTGCTGCAGTAGCGGCTGCAGCTGACATTTCTTTGTTTTTTTGCTGCATCCTTTGGGCTTGAGGAGATGTGACAGTTTTTGGAGATAAGATTGTTTTCTTGTGTTTCTTGGCCACTTCGCCCAGCTCAATCTGAAGCAAAAAAAAGGAAAGAGTAAAATCGCTGACGAATATTTTCTGATATATTTTAAACAAGTTGAGTACCTAGTAAGTATTCAACAGTCCGCTGAAGATGGTTTAATTTAACTGAAATATACAGTCAACGTGAATTGTTTGTCATTCTTGGAGTTGTCACGCTACTCTATTATGTCAAACTTCAAAAAGAAACTTAAAAGAAAAAACAAAGAACTGCTCCAAAGAATGTATATTTCAGTTTAATTAAACCATCTTCAGCAATCCACTAAAGATGGTATGATCAAACCCAAATATACAGCTAACATGAATTGTTTGTCATTCTTTGCAGTTAATCTTACACGCTACTCTATAATCAGTAAATTTGTGTTGAAGTTTTTTTTTCACTAAAAGTTGTCATAGTCACAGCAATTGTCAACATAAAAAAAGGCATACTTTGGTGAAAACTGCAAACATTTGGAGGGGAGTTTCACATTCAATGCTGTGTACATTTTTTTTCTTACCTGAATATCTTGTTGTAAGGATTTTTCCATAAGAGCTCTTTTCTTCAGAATTTCCGCCTTCAGTGACTCTTTGTGTTTATAGAGAGCCCCATGTAATTTCTGAGCTAGTGCTCTCTTTTGTTTCTCTTCTGCGGTCTCCTGTTTCCTTAACTTTCTCTGTTCTAGTTTCTCCTCCCTCTCTATCTTATCCAGGACTGATTTCATCACCTGACCACACACCGCAATTCTGAAGAAACATTCAGATCGTTTGATTAAAGTTATTTTTTATTTTACATTCATTCCTACCTAGACATTAGTTTGTTTGTTTGATTAGGCTTTTAACGCATTGAACTATGACTACAAATTTTCAATATCGACTCAATACAAGCTATTCAGATCTTAGATTACCGGTAAAAGAAACTTTGATGTTAAGTGGAGGACTAAGTGAGAACATTACTATAGTTACATTGATTTAACAACAGGCAAAAATATTAAGTTTGTTTTGATTGGGGTTTTACAACCTACTTAAGGCTATTTCACCCCCAAAAGCAGACACCGCAACAAAACGGCTGTGGTCAAAATAAACTTTCTATGCCAAGAAATGTTAAGAAAACAAATTTTTAACAGGTAAAAGGAGGTAACAAAAACAGAAACTGTGGTCAAATTAAACTTTCTATGCCAAGAAATAGTAGTGTGAATACCTGGTCTGTTCATCCCTCTGTTCCTGTGTCAGTACTTTATGTTTGGTTCTGGAGGACTCCACAGGGGTGACAAGTATGGGTTGCCTCAGAGCCCCAAGTGGCTGACTACCAGATACACTAATAACTGAGCTAGGTGTATGCACCACAGATCTATTGGTCTGAACAGACGGAGGTTTGTGTTCCATCTGCCGCTGCATTGCCAGCAGCTTAGCTTGAATCTCGGGCGTTTGATTCTGAAGAAGAGCTTGTCGTACCACTAAAAAGACAAGTGATTTACAAAAATAAATGAACAAAATTTATCTAACAAAAAAGTTAATTCATAAGAATACAGCAAAAGAAAATCACTCTTGCACAGCAAATAGAACAAGAATAATCTCATATATAACATGTTTTTGTTTTAATTTTATTGGCAATTACCATCTCCTTCAATTATATTTCACTTAAAGACTGGTTTTGTATGTGGCGAGAAATAAGAGTATATCTAAACAAAAATAAACCAACCCCACAGGCACTGGAAAACTCCAAAGTGATCTATTGTTCCTTATTATAACAATACACTAAATAAATGATATTATACTCTTCATGGATTGATATTCATAGCATCAAATTACCTTGTTGTACAACTTGTGGGGTGACTGCATATTTAGCGGCTGATGCTCCAGCTGCTGGTATAGGGATAGGGGAGACCTGGACTTTAGTCAGAGGGGTCTTGGGGGTTTCAATTCCCTGAGGCTTCACTGTGATTAATGGACCTGATGAGCTTGTCACAATCTTCTGCCCTGAGACAGGGAAGGCCATCTTTTGAGTAAGTGTTAGAGGCACGGTAGCTTTTTGTATGATGGGAGATTTCTGAGGTGAGGCGATGAGCTGAGAAATGGGTGGAGTGAGTTTCTGTGAAACTGGTAATGTAACTTTCTGTGAGGTGGGGATGGTTACAATGGTGGGGGTGGAGGAGGCTCCTGATTTGAGAACAGATATACCAGGTTTGTTTAAGTTCTGTCCAGCAGCTAAATGAGCTGGGATAATAAGTCTAGTGGCAGATCCACTGGTTCCAGATGGTGGCATTGAGCTGACAAGAACAGTTTGTTGTGGTCGTACAGACAGAGGTGTACGGACTGTGTTCAGGGGAGAGGAGACAACACACCGGACACCTGCAGTGGACACTGACTGAGGACTAGAAACAGAACCCAGGGCTGTGACTGCTCGGATTGGCGTCCCTGTAGTAGATATTGTACGGAGAGTAGTAACTGGCAAACTTGTGGATGTCTGTGTAGAAGGGGAAGAAGAGACAATCTGCTGGGCGGCTGGAGTGGGCAGGCTGATCAACTGTAGACGACCATCAGGTAAACGAATAATCTGCTGACCTGGAAGAAAACAGGCAAGAAAATCTAGTCAGCAAATGTATTAAATTTTTTGTCAGCTTTTTTTAATTTCTAAGTCTTTAATATTTGAAAAATAGCACATTAAACAGACCAGTCAAGTACAAAGTGAAAGCCACGTGCAAATTTTCAAAGATATATAGCATGCAAAGATCAAACTGTTCTCAACATCTATAGACGAGAGTAGCGGGCTAATAGACACTAACCTTGTAGTAACCCTCTGACTTGAAGCTGTCCCTGGGGTCCCTGTATGATCTGTACATTCTGTACTTGGCCTGGGACACCCTGAGCTACCACCTGAGGTCTTGTCACTACTGATGGAGCTGAAAACAATGTAAGTAGGAATAGGTATCACCCAGTATTTATACACTTTCTTGATTTATCTATTATCTTGATCTTTATAAGTACAGAACATTTGTGCAATTATGAATAGTGGAGGAAACAGGGCAGCTCAATGTTTTTAAAGGTATAGAAAGGCCAGCATTATCCAACGAACGACATTGGTTAGAGGAAAATATCTGATTAGGACTTGGGTCTTTATCAAGTATATAACAAAGAAGAAATCGTAAATCGTATTTCGGTTTGGATTATCTACACCTTCTAAATGTAAAATCTCAAAGAGTTAGAAGTCTGTTGACTAGAAGTGCTAAAACAGTATCACAGTTAGAGAATACTTAAGAACTCTTATCTATTAACATTCTTCCCATATGTTTTCTATATGTTGTAAAATATTGATGAGGTTCATACATTTAGTGGTGATTTGACCAGGTGTGATGGCTCGGATGATGCTGCTAGATGTGGTGGTGGAGATAGAACCAAATGGTTTAGGTGCCAATGTGACAGTGGTTGATGGGCGAA
Source organism: Katharina tunicata (assembly GCA_032466195.1). NCBI lineage: Eukaryota > Metazoa > Mollusca > Polyplacophora > Chitonida > Mopaliidae > Katharina > Katharina tunicata. The sequence goes on along the minus strand of JAVFBZ010106796.1, from coordinate 197 downwards.
GGGTGACTGTGGAACCAGGTAACTGAAGTTTAATCCCAGGACGAAGAACAGAGGTAGAATTGGCACCTGCTTAATGTAAAAAAAACAAGAGGAAAGCAATCAGAGATTGTTAAACAATTGTTGGACAAGCTTCCCGGCCATACGGAGCCAATTTGCATAATTTATGGGGAAATTTGCATAATTCCGTGATTTTTTTT
>JAVFBZ010106731.1:0-25043 GCA_032466195.1 Katharina tunicata | reverse complement strand
TTACCCCTAACAAGGTAACAATAAGTTAGGAATGGATACAGTATTACCCCTAACAAGGTAACAATAAGTTAGGAATGGATACAGTATTACCCCTAACAAGGTAACAATAAGTTAGGAATGGATACATCAGTTCAAATTATACAATCAAAAGAATTTTCCGTTTCAGGCAGTGTTTTGATCAATTTAATATACCTACATATCGGGTTATTTTATTGCTTATCTATGTATTGTTAAATATGTTTTGTTTGATTGTGGTTTTACGCTATAATACCCAATGGGTAAAGGAAACATCCTTAAAAGAGACCGGGAACATAGAAAAACACCACAGTTGCATTAACACGACCAAAACAGGACAAAACAAATCGACTTCCTGATACCCCTTAGCTCATAAGGCACTGGAAGCTCCCGCCCTAGCTTCTTAGTGACAAAGCCTTTTTTTGGGGGCAAGTTTGATGAAATCTTTCTGTTTACATAAGCTAGGACAATCAGCTGACATTGTGTGAAGCAAAACTTTGTACTTACAAAAACGTTGCTTGTTGAGATTGATAAAATTATATTAGACGAAAGAAGATGACTAAAGGTCAATATGCATAACAGTCGAATATTTTGTACTGAGCAAAAATAAAAAGAACGTAACTGTACAATGAATCGTTAACAATGTAATAAATCAACTCAATCAACACAGTATAATCACTGATAGATGACCGCTGAATCAGAGTCTGTGGGTGTAGTGCTGGTGATTGGGTAGGTTGGGTGATCCCGGGTACTCTCTGAGCTATAATGAAGTGTTCTGTGTTGCCAGTGTCGTTTACAGTGGTTTACGGCCTTAAACCCCAATCAAACAAACACACAAAGTAACACGAAGTAAACAAAGTTTACAGCTTTAGACGTCACGGTCAGTTTTGCTATCAAGGCAGATAAATTGTTAAATGGAGGTAAAATAAATGTTAAGTAAACTACCACCTCATCTTGCACAATCTAGGTTAGTGGATATACCACCAGAGTAATACGCCGATTGAATAGTGTTCGACTTTCGCAGTAGCCATGGTAACAGCTTAAACATTTGTATGTTTGTTGGAAAATTGTTTAACTTATCTTCGCCCGGTATTGTAGGGTTTGTAATCGTTTATGTTTTGAATTATCGTCTTTTCATGGATTTGCCGAGGCTGTGTTAGAAACGTCTTTGTGTATCTTACTTTCATATTCGTTTCTCGATTATAATGTGGAATTGAGAATTGAGAAAATGGTTCGGCACACAAGCTTTGAAATAAAACACAAGATTATGAATCACACGCAAGACTCAGGCACACAAGCTTAGAAAATGACACACATGCTAAGATTCGGATATCTCCGTCGTAAAATCGAAGCTACGCGAAGTCTGCCACCAATGATCAACAACTATCCCTGGATATTTGTTGTCTGGTGAAATTGGGTCAGTTCCGGACTTAATCGTGCTAAGACTTCCTATTCTAGGGTGAAATAAGTTGGCATGATAAAGAGGTCAGTTCAGTTAGCTCTGTGAAGAAAATCAAATTCCAGATAAGTACACAGTTACAATAGTAACTCGACCCCCTTGTTTGATTAGCTTGTGTCGAATCGATAAGCTAACTAACTGTTATCAGTATAGTAGGCATTTACGCTGCACGGCTTCTCTTCCAACTTGCCTTGGTGGAGGCACTCGGAATTCATCGAATGCACATCATCTTGGACGTGATACGATCATTTCCATTTTAGCCGGAACTTTTTCACAGCCTGTGGGATAAAACTGTCATTGTAGAATTTCCATTTGTTTACATTCAGAACATAATTTATTCTTAATCTAAAGCCATATGACATTCGTTCGATTGGATTCCCCGTTATTTTCTTACATGTTTATTGTCCATACGGCGGTAAATAGGTTTCCGGCGAACAAAATGTACCATTTCGATACATATTCATACAATACCATATATACCGAGCTAGATGATGACAGCGAAATAACGAGAAATCACCCAAGGTTTTGCCGATTGCGGCTTCCCAATTTGCCTTAGTGGACGTGGTATTGTTGCCGTTTTGGCTCAGTCTGGGAGATTCTCCCGTATTAACTAGTTTTGTTTAAGGGCAGTTTCGTTTTTTTCTTCTTCCAAGAACATAACGAAGGGTATGCACCCTTTCATCGGTCATATGTAGTGCGCATGTTTCGTAGATATGATCCATAACCTCTGGGTTACAAGATTCAATGGTACGGTGGACTTTTATTTCCACATTTTGTGTGTTGTTCAGTAAATGTCTCCAATTTCATATACTTCTATAATAGCCAGCATGTTTCACAGGATATTTTGATTGAGTTTAAAGACGATTTGCTGAAAAAGTTGTATGAGATCTCGTCGCTATGGTGTGGAATGTACAACCGACAACGAAATATATTTGTGTCGTTTAAAAAGTGGCCGTTAGCAGTATTTTCGGTTTTGGGGGGGATAACACTCTCTAAAACTAAACAGATTCTAGTTCAGGAAAATGTGCAGACTGAGACCCTTGCGGGAATCGAACCCACAACCTTCAGAGTCAGGCACCGATTCGCCAACAGTAAATTCCGGCTACGTAAATACTACAACCGACAGTTTAACGTGACTGTAACTGTCTCACGAGATAATGAATAATATTCTCCAATTGGAGCACACTGCGGTGATATAAGTGATATATAGCATTGAGCAAGGCGTTACCATCAATCAATTTATGAATTCAATTCAGTTTTTTTTTTCGGATTTGTTCTACTATTAGTTTAAAAATAAGGATAGATATCATAGACATTTATCTCCAATTCAAAGAATAGCTGTATGTTGAAAATGGATGCTAGCAGTCGATTTACTACAGCTAACGGCTGAGCAATGATTGAGAACCTGTCTGTAATATTGGAAACTCTGATCTGTTCAATGTCAATGCGCTGATTGAGTTAAGTACACACAACTCCAAGTGATTGACCGAGGAACTAGCGGGGTCTTTGTTACATTGAAAGACCCAGACTATAAGATTACATTTAGCAGGAAATTATCCCAGGACAACGCTTAGGTCAGATTATTATGTCCAAAACTGGACTATATTTAACAATGATACCGATTTTATGAACACCCTTATCTCAATAATATCAATGGTTATATTGATAATAATACGCATATATGCAAACCAAAACGTTAATCTTAAATTCTTGCTACAGATACACATTTCTAGTGCGAAATGTTGATATGCGCATTTTTTTTATTTATTTTTGTTTACAGTTACGTGTTACACTTTTTTAAAAGTTTACTATTAAAGATATATAAATAACTGCCAAAAGCAAACAAAACAAATTGAACCGCACTTGATAACTATTTGTGATTTATTAAAACTGTATCAAACGTTTGATGATGACAGGCGTTGATGTCGACATGGTAAATTCAGAGTTATTGTTTGTTAATAAAAAGTACTTGACAACAGTGTTTCTATTTACTTTTATCTGCAAAGAAACAGTATAATATAACAAATGGCTAGAGTTATCACAGAGGCTCCCTAGGGGCGGTGATGTGATTTATGTTTAGTTCATTGGAAGTGGAATATGAACTGATCAGGAAGCTGGAATGGACCACTTGTTTTGCACTTAGAGAGCTCCAATGGATCAAAGATGGAGTTTCAATTAAATGTGATTAAATTCACTCTGTACTAATGGCTAGTGATGGATGTCATTACGCGATAAACGCATCTGTATAGTACATTTACTTCGTAAACATGGTCTTAATTATATGATACCGAAGACTGTGATATCGTGGAAAGCATCAGTTCCCTGTATTCGTAAGGGTTACCACTCTCTAGCAGACCAGAATGGTTGGAGGCTTTCGGTTTATTGGGAAAAACCTACCCACCATACCCTTCCCTACCCAGTGGCTATTGCTAAAACAGTGCCCATTAAACCTCGATTGCCACCAGAGTGCGCTATTCTAGACTGTATACCAGGGCCCAATCAAGTTGTGTTTTACATTGGCGTGTTTGACTTGCGTTTTGTTATTCCAATATTTATGGCCATAAACAATCCTTTCCGTATGTTTCCCCTTGTAATTTGGTCAGATTCGTGAGAGAAGACACAACAATAATACTGAGTTTAGGTGCAGATAGTCTAAACCATTTCAGCAACACAAAACGAGGCAAGTGCCTCAGAGCAAATACTAGTAGATTTCCCCCTTCACTAGTGGATCATTCGTGAAGGTTAAATTATATGTGATTAAGGCCATTCTTCAATAATGGCTAACGATCGATTTCAGCACTCTATACAATCATCTATGTATCACTATCATCATCTAAAAACTAAAAGGCCCTGGTAATGAACGTCTTGAGAAAGGGAAGTCTGGCAATTACGTTTTCCCATGAGAGTTACCGCCCTTAAATTGTATAACTTATGAGCTTACCACTGAGGATAAATCTAACACTGGGTTACTTTTCTGAAAATGGCGCACGACCGCAAAATATTGAATCATTAAAAGTATGTCATTTTCAACCAAAGAAATGAATTTTTTTGTATTTATTTATTTTTTTATTTTTTTATTTATGTATTTATTTAGTTTTGTATGTATTTTTTTATTTTTGTATGTATTTATTTATTTGTGTATGTATTTATTTATTTTTGTATGTATTTAAATATTTATTAATTTATTAAGTGTTTAACGTTTTAATCAAGGGTATTTTACTTATTTGTCGAATTTGCGTTTGTATGTAGTAGAAAATCGTGAAGAAAACCGTGTCGCGATCTCCACAGCTATCGGTTACTTCTTTTATATGGGCGCTTCCATCCAATATACTTAACAGTCCAGCATACAACCGACATAGCTGCGACCCGCCCGACCCAACGAAATTATAATTTCTTGTGGTATTGAAGTAAAGTGAACAATTGTGTGGCTTGAATGATGGGTGCTTCAAAACGTGACTTCAAGGAGAAATGTGTTACTTGTTGTAATTCGTATGTGGCTGACGACGGAGCGAGGCATAGTTTTTCCTGGTGGTAGAAATACTATGCTGGCTTATCCGATAATCTATTTAAGCTCCTTTCATACAATAATAGTTGAAAGAATCTGAGTTGTTCTGTTTTAGTTTACTTTGTTTTATACAGTTAAAAGAGTCGAAACGTGAAACAGAATTGCAGAAATTATAAAATTGAACGCTTGAAAAAATATATTGAAAATGAAGTGTATTTGTGCAAATGACTTCAATGATACAGAGCCAGCGGGTCATTGTTGAAGGTTTAATTATATATGATTTAACTTGACTTTGGCAAATGTTTAATAAGTTGTATCCTCACGCCTATGCTGTCTTGTACACCTATTCTATGCTCCATCAGTTTCCAAATACCGAATGCCGAATCAATTTTGCTCGTGAGAGTTATTCCCCTTTACCTACACTGAATTGTCATTTCATTTCATTTCATGTTTATTCACCATAAATATTTGTTGTTAAACAAAGTTAGGAGCATCGATATGATGTTCTATCCTGACGAATGGTATTGTATTTAATACAGCTGAAAATAATGATTGTGGCGGAAAATATAGTTATTAAGACTGAAAATAATGTTTTGGCTGAACATATTTACAAAACATAATGAGAATTTATAAAGTAGGTGATCAGTTACTTTTGATTTGAAAAGAGATATTGAATCAATAGATTTTATATTTTTAGGAAGGTTATTCCACTCTCGAGGTCATTCAACTGTCAATGTGTAGAGAGACACATTAGAGGCGTAAAAAGATCTATAGAGATTACATTTTTGAGCTCTAGTCGGGTATTGATGGATGTCGGACTGTCGTAGAAAAAAGAGTCTGGAAGTTTACTGGAAGAAAATATGGATGATAGAAAAACGTATGGGCAATTTTGAGACATCAATGCTTATCGACAAAGTCGTCATGCAGCCATGGTAACTTTAAAAAGATGACACGCAAGAACTTTTAATTTAACTTTTAAGCACCAAGCACAAGTACATACGGTGGAGGCGAGCACAATTTTCTTTCTTTACAAATACAGATAAAAAAATACGTTTTTTTAACTCTTTACCTGCGTAATAATAAAGCCTGTGGTTCGTTCTATATAATATAAAGCAGTGATTTCAAATCTATTATTTCCTCTTCGATGTATCATATTGTCCAACAGTGCAATGCATAAAGAAGCTATACATGGATGGTCTATTCAAGCTATAGGATGGCAGCTTACGAATTTTATTAATAATTGATATTATTACACCAAACGTGTCCTTCACATGCCGCAGTGTTGTTTTGTTTCGTTTCTGATGTGTTTTTTGTTTTGCTTTCGTTTTCTTGTCCAGTTCAGCAAAATTGAAGTATGCATTTCTGCACAGTCATATCTTTCGTGCCTTTCGTGATACTAATTTTGCATTTGTGAGTAAAACCTAAATTTTTTCAAAAAAAGGGCGTTTTGGGGTGCGACATTTAGTCTAATACAACATGGCATTAGTGCACAACAGTTTATGACATTATCTCATATCATAGTATTTTTTTATTATATCAATGCATAATAATAAAATGATACAGGTCAAATGTCGTCTATCGGCAACTTAACGTATCTGTACTTAAGGGCGACAACTCCAGACCCCACTAACTCTCCATACTCGCCTGCGTTCCAGAATGCACGTAACTATTCGAAGACAGTACAATGCTTATTTTACTAGACCGATGTCTTCATATTCGTCAGTGACATGAATGAGGACAATTTTGATTTTATTCTTTTTCTCCTTTTGTGTTTGAGGAAAAATCAGTATCAATAAAATAAAACAGTTCTCTTCCAGTTGTGTAATGTTTTCTGGTGAAGGAAAATTTCATATTTTCCTAAATATGCCATTATTGCTTTAACTTATATCAAAACCATTGAATACTACGAAAGAGGAGCAAACATGAGCTGTAGGACACAATGCATTATTCGTTGGTCTTTTTCTGTAATAGTTTTATGGCAAAATACCACACCATAGAGTGGCAGCAATATCAAGCATCGCTGTTGACCAAAAACGCCAACATGAGAATATAAATTAATGTGAAGTCATTGATCGTCAGGTATAAAAAAAACAACAAGGTAAAGACTCAACATAGCTAGCCAAATGTCTTGTAGCAAACAACACATACATCACAATGCCAGGCCCACATAAGAAATACAATTTATAATAATTCACACTGGTAAAGGAACTGCAGAATTGCATGTATAGCAACAGTGTTAGTCGTGAACTTCAACCAGACAGACTCCGAAAATGCTGCAGTTTCTCACCACTGTCTAAACGTGACTACAACTATTTCAACGGTTAATGCTACAAGGAAAATTAAGCACGCAATATTTCGTCGAGATATATATTATCTAAAACGGACTTAATGCCTTATTTGGAGTTATTTACCTGTCTGACTTCAATTTTGTAACATTTATTACAGTTGATAGTAGTTTTAATCAATTAGCTGGGATTTTAAACTGAGTTCATATTGTTTGTTCTGACTTTCATGATAACTTGAATTAATTGCCGTCAAAATATTATTGGCTCTTAAATGTATGAAATACTTTTGCAAAAATAGAGATTCCGATTCCCTTGTGGCTCCCAACTTCAGCATATCTTCCGCTGATCACATGGGTTGATTTGAAGAAGAAGAAAATTCAGAAAAGAATAGTAATTTGTGTATTCCTTGCTTTAATAGAAAGCCAACGAAGTATTTCTAAGCAACAAAGACTCAGTATTTTACAATTTAATACCTCTGTATGATGCCTTTCTCCGATAATGCCATTCCAGAAACCGTATGAAATCCATTAACAAAACAATCATTGTATCAAATAATACAAACCATTCTTTTACTAAACACCTTTGTCTTCCCGGCTTCTATTAGATTCTATTAGATTCTATTAGATTTTCATTTTTTTCTTTTCTTTAGTGGTTAACACAATATGTTAGGAAACGAACTGTTTAGTACGATTTGTAAATGTCCTATCAAGTTCAATTCAACATAGCTCGAAGAAGAATCGTGGTTCCGAGAAGAGCAAACAAAACAGTTAAGAACCCCTTTCGACCCGAGTAGGACTGCTGGTGCCATACTGTATATCGACAACGCCTTTTATTGCCTGCCTAAAATCAAAGAAGTTCGCTTCGGACTTCAGCACTAATGATTTAAGTGCTTTAAAGATTTTCCCTTTGAAAAAAGCTGACAGAATAAACTTAACAAAAACATGACGACTGAGATGGATTTTCAACTTCTGGGTATATTGGTAAGCGACGTTTCGGTCTAGATGCTAAGACCGTTTTCAAGCAATGAATAACAAATCTCAACAGAATGTATGTGCTTACCAATGTACCTAGAAGTTGATTTTATATTCTGTTAAGATTTGTAATTCATTGCTTGAAAACGGTCTTAGCATCTAGGCCGAAACGCCGTTTACTAATAGACCCAGAAGTTGAAAATCAATCTCAGTCGTCATATTTGTGTTATGTACCCAGCTTCTAAATGCCGCTTAAACAAGAATAAACTTACCCTAGAAGATAAGTATTGAAAACAATTTGTAGTTTATTTTCACTTTGTTAACTTCCATTAGGTAATGCGACTGTCTCATCGTGGCATGTATTCTTTATTTCCTGTCTAGTTGTCATCTGGATTACACTAGATTGTTTTAGGGTTCTTCTGAATATCTTTTGGTATATTGAAACTCAATTTATTCATTTATCAGATTGTTGCCTTTGTAAGAATAGTCCATAAACTTATGAAAATATAGTTTCTTCAGAATTCAATTATACATCATTTAGACCCTGTAAACGCAATAAACGCCCTTAGGAATAATGATGAGAAATAAACACGTAATTTCGCATGAACCGATATCAACCTAGTGTGTAAGTTCTGTGTGTAGCTAAACGGTTGAAATTTGTTGAAAATCTAAAAACAAAAAAACGAAGAAGGATTTCTTGTGCCTGGTTTTTCGCTTCGGTATCCTTAACTATTTCGTCAGGAGGACAATATTTTTGTATTCCCTGCCTGTTTATTCTAACAATATACAGAGATAAATTCACATGTGGACAAGCGTGCTTCATATGTAGATATTGAGTGTGAAAAGATCTCCAGTGTTTGCCTTCCGTGGATTATAGAAACAATTTTTTTAAATACCTAGATAGTGTGGAACCCGTTTATCCAAATCATATTCAGACTTGTCCGGAAACTACAGAGTTTGAGCTTCTTTAACCTTCGTCTTACAGCTTCTTTTTCAAGACGTGTTAGGTGACTCTTTTACAACATTTCAGCTTGCTCCATGCTTGTCCGGAAATAATTAAGATTTACTTTACTTTACTAGAGTGGACGCTTTCACGATTTCTATTTTGTAATTTCTTGTCTAAAATAAAAATATATTTGCTTAAAAAAAAGCAATAGATGTCTAGATTTTTCAGATGTGAATTGGAGCAATTTTGTGCATTCCAGACAAATTAATGGAATATAAATTTGTCTATTCGGTATAAGGTGGGTGGCAACTCAACGGCACTACCTCCTCAATTTCGGATTATGTCGGTTATGTGTAAGCGATAGATGATAAGACGCCTGATTGTTTCTCATCACAATTAAGAGACAACTACCATCCTTTTCATGGTCTCTGTGTTTAATCCAAAGATTTTCCTAAGGTTCACACCATAAACTGCGAACCCAAGAGAAATCTGATAAACACTACGGCTTTGCCAAAAATACAATGTTTATAATTTTCGTTCGATATCAATTGTAATTTTTGATGAATTTAGGTCAAACATGACCAAGGAAGTGAATCATTTGAACTTTTTTTTGTTTAAAAAAAAAAACGCTGTTTCTCTTTGCTTTTCCCTTGGCAGTAAGTTTGTCTGGCAATAGTTGTTTCTTGTGGAACTAATAGTTTTTATCTTTCCGTGTATATATTGTCATTGTCACAGTGATAGTGGAATATAATAAAAAAAAAGGGTATTCGTGAGGTGTTTACTTACTGTGGCTAGAATAACGAAATGTCACTGTGTAGAGCACTTTTAGACTTTTACCTACAATAGCGTTACACGGCCCTTTAAAGTTACAGGGGTGTAAAATAAAAAGTTGTGCAGAATAACATGCCGTGTCCAAGTAGGATGATAAATTGGAGCTACATGGCTGAAGATTACTTTGTTAAGGACATTCAATGTAACACTCAAGTTCAATATTAAAATAACTTGTGGCAAACAACTTATCACAATGGCTAACAATTTGCTTATATATATAATAGTCTTTCTTAATACAAACGCAAAATAATAATTTTACCCTGTTTATATAATAGCACAACTGTGCTCAAAATATATGTTTAAACTGTGGAATACAAATTTCCAATTTCTGACCAATACAAATCTTTGGAATCAATCTTCGAAAGGACGCTCTCAACCAATTGGTTCAATTGCTTCCATCCTTCCTCTTGTTGTCTCGTTTTACTTTTGTATCTCAGACAAAGCACTGAGAGGTCACACAGACAGTGGTAATAGGACCGCCTCACCTTTGAGGCATAACAATAAAATTGACGAGCCCGTGTTTCCTCTACTGCTCAAAGAAATTCAATCGTTGTAATGTGGCCAGGTATACGTGCGACATACGATCGATACGTTCATCGTTATTACTATATGGAATAATGACCTCTGCCACAGTGACTTGTGCTATTTCCGCAGAATAATCTCAGCCACCATCGATCGTTATTTCGAATGTTATCGTACCTAGTCGAAGTCATTTACCTAAATGAAGCATTTGACGACTCTAACATTCAATGTATCGACCGGGGAATTATAGGCACGACTGTTTACGCCTTTATCCAGTATGTTGACAAATATAGTTCTGTAATTAGGGGATGACAATTGTAATGTAGTACAGGGAATAATGTACAGGCATGGAATATCATTAAACCGTTATCTCGCTGTCCAACTTTGCATATTTAAGACTTGTTTCATATATAAAACTTTTGATACTGTTCTTTATTATATGAAGATATCCTGAACATGAACTTTTTATTTTCTATCACTTACAAGCCCCAAGTTTTAGTTCATGTGTGTAGTTTTGGTGTTGCATACAGTACGAATAATACTATTCGCACCAGATACTTTACATCGAGCTACAAGCCCCGTGACCGTGATCCTGATTAAATATTGATGTAACTTACGTTTTCTCATGTTTTTTAGCTGATGTTTGTATTTGTTATAAGGTTACTGTTGTTGTTTTGTGTTTTTTTTCTTTTTCTATCGAGAAACAATTTTGGTTTCTTGCTGTTTTCTTTTTTTCTTTTGCTGTTTTTATTTCTTTGTCGACGACACAGAAAAAAATCCTGGTTGGAGATAAAATTTAGATCGAAATCAGACGGGAAAACGGATTATGTTTCTGGTTGAAGTATGTTCTGAAAGAGTTGACAAGCCAAGAGAAGAGTGTGTAGAGAAGACATATGTGCACTATATGCTGAAATGTGCGTGTGGCTAATCATTAGCGGTTCCTCCTTCCTGAAGTACATCGTATGGATTCACATATCCATAAAGGCCAATGCACACATGACGGGACATGACAGCAGCGCCGCTCCGAAAAAATGTACTTATTATGTAATAACGGTCACACTGGGCGCACAGCGGTTTGACAGTCACAATTTGTTTAGATTGTTTCCTCAAAATTGATGCAATTGGTGTCGGACAATCAAATCTGCACAACAACGCTGATTACAGATACAAAGGCTTCAGTTCTTTAAAATATTAAGCTTATTCGTATGTCTTCTGTGCCTTCGAATGAAACCGTGAAATTTCGTTTCCTTTCATGACAATAAACTGTTTGTGCAGTTCGTGTGTGCGTTACATGTTACTATTTCTAATGTATTACTTACACTTTATATAAAATATCAGATTGTTAATCCTAAATACTTACTCGTTTAGCATAAAGTTTACAATTGTTAATGCACATATCGATTGGTCCGACATAGAATATTTATCTTTTTGTTAGCATTTATAAGCATCTGTCCTAAATATAAATAGGTAAAGATAAGGGACAGTTTCTGCGATAAGTCTGTCAGGGTTGTTTTATACATTTCATACAGCCACTTGGGAAAACCGTAAAACAAAATTGTTTAAACTAGTCAGAATATTAAAAACGAATTTACCCTTTTTTGTAATAGATGTGTTACAATAAGAGCGTGTGGCAAAAGGTCAAGAGGGTATAAACTTCACCATTATCCACAGAACAATAAAAATCATGATGGGAGCCTATACGCAGCTGTAAATGCAGTTGTATGATTCTAACTATCGTGAAGAGGGAAATTGTAAACCATATAACAGAAGTCCTTTTGTGCGGTATGTGCACGAAATTAGAATACGGTACATTGCTGCAAACTGATTGCTTTTAGTGAAATATTTTCAACTGTGTCAACTTTTTGCTAAAACTTTGATTAATAATTTTAGATTGCAGGCAGTCGTTATTTTTGGATGCTGATTATTATTTTTCTTTTTTCTTTTTGGCGAGTTGCGTGTAAATCAATTAGTAAAAATTTTATCAGAGTTAAAAACGGGTAGGTAATTCTCCACGATGTTTTTTTTAATATTATTTGCTGGTAAATATTGATGGATTGGGAATAAATGTGTTATTCACTTGTGCCATGCAGGCGAAACCTTAAATACCTTAGAAGGAAAGTCTGTAATACACACATGATCTTGCATGATACGCTTGAGTCCGTTGTTTAAAAATAATTATTTCAATCCCGAAAATATCTTACTTTTGGTAAAATCTTAAGTCTCGCATACATGTACACGTTCAATAAACTAAACCTGAATGAGTGCTGAATGGCTGGTATTATGAGCCCTTGTGGTCGCGGTCCATAGAGAACGAACACAATTTTATTACCACAATGGTCTCAAAAGTAGTAAATCCTACAGACAAAGTCTCCAAGCCAAAATCACCATGAAGACTCAGTTTGTTGACTTGTTGAAGACAAATTTGCTCGTAGCTCGATTCAAGGACATGGTGTGCCAGACAAAAGTAATCCATAAAACAGCAAGGCCAAATGTCTAGGGAATCACAGGATTGCATAGCAACTGGGTGACAACTGCACTTAACATAGACAGTTGGCACAGTCGGGACCATGTGCATACCGGTTGTTGATTGTCAATTGGCTGGGATATTCCGATTGTTATTAAATTCAGAGGTTGAGTTACACGCCGACGTTTTAATAAAGAGTACTTGACTTATAAACAATCTTGGATGCCATGACAACATACAGTGATACAGAGTGTAAGAAATCTAAACAGGCTGTACTCGGAACAAATCTGTTTAAGCGTATTGAGAAGATTTCAATTATAATAAACGAAAACATCAAACATCAAGGTTTTTTCTCGGTTTTAACCATACACTAGTTATGTATATTCGTCCCGCAGGCGAAATCACTCGAGAAAGGCGTTTTAATAGAACAAAAATAAAGAAATCAATAAGTAAGTTATAGCATTTTGTGGTTTTGGCAACAGCTGCTGCATTGAACTGAGAAATATAAATATAGATCTACCCTTAAAAAATTTACTGCTCCGTGTTCTTATCGTCAGTTTGGTCATTAATCTTATTTTCCAAAACCACTTGATTTTTTTTGTGTGTGTATTCAAATAAATTTCCACTTACTAAACGAGGATTTTATATGTTCGTTTTCATTTCATATTTACGTTAAGCATGTGTTACATAAGATTTAAGATAGAACAATTGAAGCTTCCATCACGTGTTTATTTCTTCCTATGAGGCTTTCCCAGTTTCTAATAAAGCTGTATTATACACCGCTTATTTGTGATTCATTGATTGTGTACCTGAATTTTGTCTAGGTTTAGAACTAAACATATTTTTTTTTAAATGGACACATCGCTCTGGCCTTATGGAATTCACAAGAAATTCAATACGAAATACCATATTTGTGACATGTGCGTGTCATCTATATTAATAGCATATGAGCGGTACCGTATTGTTTTTCGTTTTGTTTCTTTCTGTTTTAAGCGTATGTCTGTTTGTGTCCAATTGCTGGGCATTGGTAACAATTTGGTGGCCATTTTACATATCTTTCTATGTATTATGTTATATATGTATGTGTTAATATACTCACAAGATTTAGTCTTTCAACTGGTATACACTACAGCTGCATGCCAGATCCATACATATCTTATATATGGTATGCGTGTAAAATAAATACCTTGTGCATTTGCTTCTCCTGACTGGTCTTCATCCATCTAGAAACAAAAGAGTTGTCACTAATATACGTTTGTTTCTCAGAGACGGTAGATAGGTCAAACAGACGGCGGTACAGGTGGCCAGATCATGTTGCTTGCATGAACATATTATGTTCGCTTCCAAACCTCTTATACTGCAAAGAGAAATAAATCATTGTAATACAATCAAGTTGATACACAACATGCGAGTAAAATGCATTGTGGACTGTTTTTGGCATGTTTTATTTATGCATTTCTTGGAGTTAAAAAAATACCCCATATTTAACTCTCGCAAAACAGAAACTGTACAGACTAAAGTAATACATCTGATCAACAACATTTTACTTCACTGGCATGCTTATTATAACGAGTGCCGCATGAAAAGTCGGCTTTACATGTTACTTACAGTAGTTCAGTAACTTTATCTTTCCTAAGCTGGGACAAGCTTTCTGCATTAAAACCAATTCTTTCTGCTTTCACAAATTTCCTTCTTAATAAGTTGACATTTTATATATACTTTAATCTTTTTTTAAACTGATTTAAAGTCACGTAAATACTTCTTTTAATTTACATACTAACAATATTTCAAATAGCATTATACATGTATACACCATTGCATTTTATCATAAATCAGTGCTTATTGCACATAAATTCCTGCATGCATTTCATTTAATTTTTCCCATTACCTTTTAAAATAATTATTTAAACAAAAGATTACAACATTTCTCTGTAAAGTATTTTCCAACATATACACTTTAACACCAAGTTATTAAGTTGTTTGTGCTATATATGAAAAAGATCAAACGAAAGTGGGAAAGGCGAAAACATTTCAAGAGCGTAGTTATTAAGCAATAATATATTACTCGGATAGTTCATTGAATACGTTTTCATGTTTAACTACAATTGCGCTTGGTATTAACCTTCTGAAATCTTCGTTAAACAAATTATTTTCACAAGACTATGTGCCAGCGTTTCGATTCTGTCAAGTCAAACTGAGTACTTTTACGTTGTGCTCAAGTGAATGCTTTGTTGTTGAATCCATTCCTTATTTTTACATAGTCCGGTTATTTAAACAATGTGTACTTCTCTTTCCCACCAAACACAAATATAAACTCTTTATTTAGAAGCTTTCTTTAACATTATTTCACATTTCAATATATTACACTCCTCATTGTTACAGAACTTGCAATATAAAGTTCAATGATTGTAATTTTGGGTGCATCTTTAACGGTATTTGTCTATATTAGTTTGTCTACAATAATTTCCTTGACCTGTAGGTGTTTTTCTGATGTACGTAGAAAACACTTAACCGTTTTTGTTAAATGAAATACATCATTACAAAATTTAAACACAACATCTATCTATATTTCATAACGTATGGCACCAGTGAAAAATGACGAATAACGTATATATATATATTTTGTATATATATATAGATGTTAGGGCTTCGAATAAGGCGACAAAGGATAACGAAAAACAAGGTTGCTTTACTGTACTACACATGCTATAGGATTAATAATAATAATACTTTATTTATTTTCTCTATTGTTATAATACGTAAGGATTGATCAAACAATCAAAGTAAAATGAATCTGTCAATTATGATGCTCTGCCTTAAGCATGCAGAATATTTGTTAAGTCTTTTCTCTTAAATGTTCATATTTATCCACGAGCCTTTCAATTCTTTAAGCGGGTGGTTGGGTGGATGCTTCCTGTACTCTTGTGCTTTCGGAGCTAAGATGAATCAGGAAGCTGATTTGTTGTGGTGTCCTGTTTTTGTCCTGTAAATGTAGTGAGACGTTTTCAATTTTACTGGCATCGCTTAGATTTGTTTTCTTTACCACCCCAAAGGAACGTGGGCTCACGTGCCGTCATGTAAGTGAAATAACAGCGTAAACCCCAATCACTCAATCAAATAATTTTGCGTAACTGCCATCTTAAAATGCAGCGCTTTCGCGTTGCTACATCGATTGGGCGTTCTTGGTGCAATTTGTAAAATACCTTTACAAATGTAAAACTGAGTTTCGTGTTTCTGTCGTTTTGTTTTGTTTGTGTCGTGTGGTCCGTATCTCCCGCTGATATACAAAAAAATGTTAAGTTCAATGAATGTCCCCGTTTGAATGTGTTTGTATTCTTACATCCCTGTAGTCGAAAACAGGCAGCATCTATGCAGTAACACATTCTATTTAGTCAGTTTGCTATAGTTGTGAGCATGCAGACTG
Organism: Katharina tunicata; assembly: GCA_032466195.1. Classification (NCBI taxonomy): domain Eukaryota; kingdom Metazoa; phylum Mollusca; class Polyplacophora; order Chitonida; family Mopaliidae; genus Katharina; species Katharina tunicata. The sequence continues at coordinate 8,621 of JAVFBZ010106731.1, read as the reverse complement.
TCAATATACCATATTGATCATTGAAAGGATGGAAAACTTAATAACCTGCGCTTATTTGCACTTTAAATTTCGTATTCTGGAAAAGACTTCACATTTAAAGAGAAACAAATGACAGCCTGGGCCATTAACGACAGAGAAACGTTATGGCTCTAAGAAGACTCGCTGAAGGAAATACAAATTTCCCTAAGGCAGTCGAGTCGTTATCTGCTTACCTTCTTTACCATTGCTTTAAATGTCGTGTCGTATCTATTAGCCGTCTAAATCAAAGGAGTAAGACGTAGGTTTTGTCACTAATGAGGCAATTGCGGTAAATTGAGGTTATTTGATACTAGGGTCGAAACAATAAATGGTATAAGAAGCTATCTATTGCTAGCAAATCGTCAATGAGTATGACTTTGTTCCATGAGGTAACCCAAAAGTCACCCACAAAAAAAATGCTCTTGCTTTTTTTACTGTTGCCAATTATAGCTTATAAACAAACTACAATAATGAGGTTGCATCTTTTAGGCTAACCATGGGTTGTTGTTGTCACTAGCTTTCGCCGGTATTGTAAACCAGCTTCTTCTGCTTGTACATTATGGCTTACATTGACATTTTCTACATATGAACTAGAAAATAAAGACAACCATAGCGAAAACGTTATCGTTATCATTATTTGTAGTTCTTATTTAGAGAATGACAAATGTAGCCATAATCATCACGCAACTATTTACTACTTAAAGCAATGTATTTTTTTAAATAATTTATTGCAATAGTATATCAATAAAACCCGTCTGTACACCTAATTAAAAATCAGATTTTCCATTTGAGATTTCCGTTTTTGCAAGTTTCGGTTTTAATAAAGCGCTTAAGCTATGTGGATTGTGAATTTGATATATTTCATTTTTTTAATTTTTTTACACCTTGCTTCCGGTGGAATGTATTTAATCAGATCGGTTTACAGACGATGTTCTTGTTATGCTTTCCTGTTCCTCGTTGATCAGAGAAAGATAAATGCACCTTTGGGCTTATCAATTTGATATGAAATCCAAGTCTACGGCATCTCGGGTGTTTATCTTCCTTGTGTGATTTCGAAGTGTTTTTGATGACACAGATAACCTTGAGCCAAGTCATTAAAAAGTGTGTACACTTTCCTAGAAAGGTCAGAATATATGTTTTTAATATAACAAATTTTCTGTCGGATTTTCATAATTTATCAGCGGGTGATTGACGGGAACTTTTTGTGCCCTTGTATTCATAGAATGTACTGCGCACATCATCTCAGATGTGATACTTTCATCGCCATTTTCGCCGGACTTTTCACAACATGTGCGCCAAACTAGCAATATAGACAGATTCCATAGTTTCCATTTGTTTTACATTCAGAACATGATTTACCCCAAAACTAAATATAGTGCATCTAAACCCATATGAAATTCGCTTGATTACCCTATATTTCCTTACTTGTTCATTGTCCATACGGCGGTCATACACCTATCACGGCCGAGCTTAATGATGACAGCCAAATAACGAGAAATAGCGCGAGGTTTTGCCGAATAGATACTCTCTGAGCTAAGGAGCATCAGGGAGTCGATTTGTTGTGGTGTCTTTTGTCCTATAAATGTCTTATGGTGTCTTGTTTATTGTCAGTGTCGTTCAGAATGATTTCATATGAGTCATATGAGTAAAATAATCTTTAGTACTCCGTATAACATCAATCAAACATGAAAGATTTTCGTATTGAAAGACACCGCTTCGCTTGCACATCGTTTCCATTTTCGCATTGCTTTCCTGTAATATGCAGATTTAAATTCCGTTACAATGTCCACAAATCTTGTTTAAAACTTGAAACAGTGTTGAGAAACTTAATAATAATAAATGGATTACTATAACACTTGGTAATCCACATCTTACTGATTTAGAAATGATGCATGATAAATAAAACTACTACTGACAAGCAAATATTTATGATACATTAGAATTTGCAGAATAAAATATAACATAAAATAAAAATAATCATTGATATAAAATGAACATTTAGGTTACAGACCAAATTTAAGCTAAATCGACTAGGATGTTGCAAACAGAAGATTACAATTTAGGAAGATGGGAATATATGGAACACAAATTACCATAAAAGAGGGCGTGGATGGTATAGACGTGTAATAAAATAATAGTTAAGGTTTCTGTGTATATATGTACCTTACTGTTTCTTGTCAAATTACTACTGATGTTGGTTTGATTAACAAACCGAAACGTTGAGTCAATCAAATTGCCTATCTTTTTCGGAGCTTTGCTTTATTACGTTAAGTGGTAATCATAACATAAGTAATTCACGTCTATCGTTATTGGCAAAGATCCCGATCTTTGTGTAAAGGGAGTTAACTTCCTGTGACATTTTAAAGGATTAGCCGGAGTGATTTCCCCTTGACCAAGGTCTTAATGTTTACCATCTTGTAGTCATAATCAAATTTTTATATGTTCCGTCTCCTCCAATTACAGTTTGGATGAAATTGACAGCAGACTTTAATATTGCATTTTAAATTCTCGTTTTTGTGATCTGTGACCTCATTTAAACGTATTGTCATATTTTTCCTGTGTTTTCTATGATTTGCCGCCAAATGGTCGTAAAACGGGTCATGTGACCGTATATTTGTTTACTTCCGCCCACAGTTAGTTTAGCTGGTCACTGCGTCTATCAGCTCTCGTTTTTTTAGGTCTATTGCCATGGTGCAGGGTAGCGCTGGTAGACCTGGAATCAGATTGCCTGCTATGTCTGCTGCTTTTAGTAATTTATCGGCAATTGCTGCCCCTTTTTCTTTGTGAATAAACCTTTTAAAAACTTAAGGTGTCTCAGAACCTACTTTACCCGGCTACATTTGGCGTCGCCGGTAGGATATTCACAGATAATGGGCAGCGATACAGCAGACATGGCTGAAGGTGGGGACATGGATAAGATTCAAACCAGGCTAACGGAATGGACAATGATTGTCGAGAAGCAAGCAGATCAGCTTAAACAAAGAGAGACGAAAACGACAGTTATTATTCCAAGAGAGCGGAAAGTACAAATTTTTACCGGCGCGGAAGAACTTGGTCCATGGGTGGAAAGTATGAAAAGTGCTTTTCGAACATGGCACATTCCGGAGTCAGACCAAGCTGACACAATACTTGACTATCTGTCTGGTATAGCTCGACAAATTGTTAAGTTAATGCCAGAACGTCACCAGGGCAACATAAATATAATTTTTCGAACATTATACAATGTTTATGGGGACAAATCCACCATAGGTAGCCTCATTAGAGAGCTTTTTGGAGTCCGACAAAACCGTTCTGAAAGCATCAGAACCGTTTCCTATAGATTACAGGAAAAAGCAAGGAGAATTGAAAAGAGGGATGACAATCAAATTCTGGACATGGGACAAGTGCTAAAAAATGTCAGTAATGGTCTCCAAGATATTAACGTAAGACGCCAAGTAAAGATGAAACTGAGAGAGTCTGCTCTTATTTCATTCGAAGACCTAGTCTCGTTAGCCATCGTGTTGTCCGAAGAGGACGAGACTGTTGTTCCGTGTGTCAGAGCCCAATTATCCACTTCTCCCCCAGTAGAAACGTCCCAAGAGACCTCGCAATCCATTATGCGTGAAGTCCTAGAACAACAGAAGAAAATTATTGCGCTCCTACAGGCTAGTCAGTCACTTAATGGGCAGGGCAGACAGTCACGTGATGAACAGGGCAGACTTTTATGCTACCAGTGCCACCAGCCAGGACATATTAAACGCGATTGTCCCTTATTATACCCACGTGATCGGTTGAATAACAACCGACCTGGTCGGGATTTTTAAGTAATTCTGCTGTTGAGGGCCGCACAGTAGAGTTGGTTCCAGGTCCTTCACAGCATGAGACATTTATGGACAGGTCTATTGGTAAATGTCCAATGGTTGATGTAACAATTGGCGGTGTTTGTGTAAAAGCTTTGCTGGACACTGGATCACTGGTGACTACTATTAGTGAAGTGTTCTTTAATAGTCATATGAAAAACAAGGGTGTTGTCCCTCAGGACATAGGTTACCTCAAGCTTACAGCAGCAAATGGACTAGAGATACCTTATTCAGGGTGTATGGAAGCAGACATTGAACTGTTTGGTCATGTGTTTCCAGGACAGGGAATATGTATTATCAAGGATGCTTCTTAACTGTTGTATTGTGGGAATGAATGTACTTAAACATTGTGATAAAAGCATATGGAACAATGTTGATCTTTCAAGTGGTATTAAACAAATTTCGAAAACTATAATAAAACAAATAAATGCTGAGAAAAGGATTTCTTCCACTGGAGAACTGGGTTATGTCAAGTTGAGTGGTGGTCATGTGACAATCCCTCCACGCAGTGAACTTATTGGTGATGGCTACTGCCATACTGCTGTGACAATGAACAACCACCCAGTTATAATTAAGTCAGATTTGAGTTACCTTCTAACTTGTTCATTGCCCGTGTTTGTGCTACAGTGTGCAAATGAGTTGTGCCGGTTCGCCTAATGAATGTTGGTGATAGACCTATACAATTGAAATCTCGTACACGAATAGCGGAATTGCACGTGTGTAAGTTTATTGAGAGTGGCAGGGTTAATGTGCATAGTATTGATGGTGCATTGCAAGTGACTCTTAAAGAATCTACAGCTGCTCCAATTCTATCTGGTTCTTCCAAAGTGAACATTGGTGATATAGACTTAACTAAAGAACAGAACTGTCAACTGAAGAGAATTTTAAGTGAATATGAATGTGTTTTCTCTCAACATAAACATGATTTTGGTTTCACAAGCACGGTTTTCCATTCGATAGAAACAGGTGATCAACAGCCCATAAAACTAAGACACAGAAGAGTTTCTCCGCACTTGTTCAATGAGTTTAAGCAACACATTTCTGATTTAGTGGAACAAGGTGTTTTACAGAAAAGTAAGAGCCCATGGTCATCCCCGGCTGTTATTGTCGGTAAGAAAAATGGGTCTATTCGTTTCTGTTGCGATTATAGGCTGCTGAATAAAGTGACGCGTAAGGCCGCTTTTACTATCCCGCCCATCGACGAATCACTTGATGCTCTTGGGTCATCATCCATATTCTCATCGATGGACTTGACGTCTGGGTATTTTCAAGTTGCCATGGATAAAGATAGCCAAGCAAAAACAGCAGTTACAACTCCGATGGGACTGTACGAGTGGACGAGAATGCCACTCGGACTGTGCAACGCACCTGCAACTTTTCAACGATTGATGGAATGTTGTCTTGGAGATATGCAGTGGCAAAGTTTACTTATATATTAAGATGACATCCTGGTATTCAGCCCAGACTTTAATACACATATCCAAAGACTTGAACAAGTATTCCAGCGACTGAAAGAGCATGGGCTCAAATTGAAACCAGAAAGCTGTTTTCTCTTGCAACGTGAAGTTAAATTTCTGGGGCATATTGTATCAAGTCAGGGTGTTCAAACTGACCCTGAGAAGACTGCAATATTGAATCAATGGCCTGCTCCTAAAACAGTTAAAGAACTGAGATGTGTTTTAGGTTTCATGGGATATTACCGTAAATTTGTGCCAGGTTTTTCAAAGATTGCTTCTCCATTGCACCAATTATTAGGGAAGGGTAAAGATGGGAAACCAGTGCCTTTTGAGTGGTCGCCTGAATGCCAGGAAGTCTTTGATCTTTTGCGTGAAAAACTCACATCAGCTCCCATTCTAGCTTACCCCGATTTCTCATGTCCATTTATTGTGACGAATGATGCCAGTTTTAAGAGACTCGGAGCAGTGCTTTCTCAACGCATTGGTGGTGAGGAAAGACCGGTTGCTTATGCAAGTAGAGGACTCCGGCCTTGTGAGTGAAATGACAAATACTACAGTGCATTCAAATTGGAACTTCTTGCACTAAAGTGGGCCGTTGGAGAAAAATTCGAGGTTGTTACTGATCATAATCCATTGAAATATTTGGATAGTGCTAAGCTAAGAGCCACAGAACAATGTTGGGTAGTCCAACTTGCGGATTTTGACTTTGAAGTTGTATATAAGTCTGGTAAGAACAATTCAAATGCAGACTCACTTTCTCGTTTTCCACATGAGCAAGAGGAAGGGATTGTTACATCGTCAGAAGTGAACGCGGTGTTGTGGCCTTTCACTGTTGATGACATAGAGTGTGATAATCCCTGTACAGCAAATGTTGCGATTTGCAATGTTATAGAATGTTCTGGTTACACCAAGGACCAGATCGCAACTTTGCAGGATGCGGATACTGTGATTGGGAAAGTGTTGCACTATGTCAAGATTCAATAAAGACCCGGCAGAGTTGAAAGACTGCGTCAATCACCGGAGGTACAGAAACTTCTTGGACAATGGCATCGGCTGAAATATGATCAAGTTTTGTACCGTCTTATCCAGGATCCGAAAGATGGGTCAGAACGACGTCAACTTGTAGTACCCTTGGAGCTCCGCAAACTGGTTTTCAGCGCCAAACATGACCATGCTGGTCATTTCAGTGATCGTAGAACACTAGATTCTATGAGAAAGTTCTACTATTGGCCACTAATGACATCAGATGTGCAACAGTGGATTAGGATGTGTAAACGTTGTGCTTTAGCTAAGGACACTCTTTCCTCATTCCACACACCTATGGTTTGTATTGAACTTTCTGCTCCCCTGGAAGCTGTTGCCATGGACTTTACACTTCTTGAACGCTCGAGTGATGGTTATGAAAATGTCCTTGTGCTTACAGATATGTTTACTCGGTTCTGTGTTGCTATTCCCACCAAAAGGCTGTCACGTTTGCTAAAGCATTAGTGAAACATTGGTTTTCTTACTTTGGCTGCCCAAGTCGCCTCCATTCAGATCAAGGTAGAAATTTTGAATCTTCTGTAATAGCAAACCTTTGTGAACTGTATGGCATTGACAAGAGTCGTACCACCCCTTACCACCCACAGGGTAATGGCTGTTGTGAAAGATGCAATCGGACAATGCACGACATGCTTAGGTCACTACCACCACAGAAAAAAAGACAATGGAGGGAATACTTGCCGGAACTCACATTAGCTTATAACAGCCATGTGCATTCATCCACTGGATTTTCGCCTTTCTACTTAATGACGGGTAGGGATCCACGCCTTCCAATGGATATCATTTTTGAGGCAGACAGTGCCTTAACACCAGTTGAATCCATGGACGAGTGGGTGTTAAACCACCACAATCCTCTTAAAACAGCATGTGAGCTCGCCAAGGACTTCTCAAGAGAAGCAGGTGCCGCCAGGAAGCGGACTTACGAGCGTGTTGCGCCTGGTTCACTCATCGGCCCAGGTGACCGAGTGTTGCTTCGAAACCATAAAGTCCGAGGAAGAAACAAGATACAGGACAAATGTGAGTCTACTCCATATCTAGTTCTGGATAAGCCTAATCCAGATCTCCCTGTGTTCCGCATAATAAAAGAAAGAGGTAACCATCAGTCCAAGGTTGTTCACAGGAGTCAGTTAAAATTGTGTACCTTTCTTATGGAGAGATCTAGAAAGAAATCCACTTCTCAAGTATCAACTCAGATAGATGACCCTGTTTCACCCCAAGATGACGTGGGACGATTTTATACAGCTGTTTTCCCCTCAACTCCTGACGTTACAGTATTAGAAGATCAGGTCATGGATATGGGAGAGACACCCATTGTCGACGAGTCTAACATACCGGAACGTCAATCAACTCGTTCAACCAGAGGGATCCCACCTCAACGTTATATGTTTAGTGTAGATACAAATATTACAGACTGAGTCAAAACCAGGACTATTTCATGTTTTTAAATCATTGTTTGCATGATTATAGATGGCACCGGGACGTTGTCACGTTCAGTAGTGGGGAGTGTAAAGGGAGTTAACTTCCTGTGACTTTTTAAAGGATTAGAAAGAGTGATTTTCCCTTGACCAAGGTCTTAATGTTTACCATCTTGTAGTCATAATTCAATTTTGATATGTTCCGTCTCCTCCAATTACAGTTTGGATGAAATTGACAGCAGACTTTAATATTGCATTTTAAATTCTCGTTTTTGTGATCTGTGACCTCATTTAACCGTATTGTCATATTTTTCCTGTGTTTTCTATGATTTGCCGCCAAATTGTCGTAAAACGGGTCATGTGACCGTATATTTGTTCACTTCCGCCCACAGTTAGTTTAGCTGGTCACTGCGTCTATCAGCTTTCGTTTTTTTTAGGTCTATTGCCATGGTGCAGGGTAGCGCTGGTAGACCTGGAATCAGATTGCCTGTTATGTCTGCTGCCTTTAAGGTGTCTCAGAACATACTTTACCCGGTTACATTTGCAAATTTCCCAATTAATAATTATTTTTAATCCCGATTAATTTGCATATCATTATGAAGATACTAGTATTTTTGGATCCGCTTTGTTAAGATTGTCTTGCTTGTTAGGATTGTTAAATTAGCTAATGTAGGAGATGTGTTTCAAAATACCGGTACTTACAATCATGGAATCACAAAGAAATACAGAAAATTAGTGTAGAATTAACCAAACTACACTCTTCAAAAAAAAGAGACGCAAAACCCAAATATCAATGTAAATTTGATGGTATTCAAGGACGTGTAGATCAGCGGAAAACAAAGATACATGAA
>JAVFBZ010106510.1:10465-25053 GCA_032466195.1 Katharina tunicata | reverse complement strand
GTCCTCAATCCATTGCTGAACTGAAAGTGGCCATCACCCAGAACATTCGTGCCATCAGGAAGGAAGAGTGTGTCAGGGTGATTGACAACTTTGCTCGTCGGCTTAAAGTGTGTCTGCAGCGAAACGGCGGTCATTTGGAACATGAGCTCTGAAAAATGTATCTTGCAAGTAAGAGACCTCAAATCTTCAGGTTTCTAATTGTTATCATCTCAGCTTCCAGGAAATGTAATATTTTTGTTGGGTTGCTGGCCTGTGTAATAAACTATTTGTACGTATTTGGGTTGCAAGTATTCTGGGACACCCTGTATAATTACCAGATTAACTAGATACAAAATGTTAACAAAGGCTATGGTTTATTTCCTTGCTTATGTTGTTCGTTTGACGTTCAAGATCAACTCCATGTTATTCATCTAAAATGACCACTACGCGTAGTCAATTTTAGTTGTTGTAATCTGTGTTATCCCAAATAACAAAAACACCCGCAATGCTCATTACATTATCGAGAGTCACAAAAATAATATTATAATCTTTCATCAGTTTTAATTTGATTTCCATGTATACCTGTAGAGGGCCTGGTGACGTCATTGTCTTCGGCTCCACGGTTAATGTCAGAAGAACCTGTCAATGCATACAAAGAATAAGCTTATTAGTAAATGTGCCAATAATGGTCGCATACCTCATAACAATCCTTAAAAACGACATTTAATTTTTTCACGTCGATGCTATGTTTTGTTTTTTAGATGCGTTGTTTAAACAGTTTTATTAACATTGTTCCGGATTTTTGAAGAGTTCAACACACTTACACCAGAAACAAACTACGTTAAAAAAAAGTGAAAGTCGATCTACCAGCTTTTAATCGATCCTCACCTTTCGCAGTTAAATGGTCTGTTTCTGTTTGTTTTTGTTTTAGTGTGTGTGGTTTTGGTTTCAGAAAATGGCAAAGGACAAAAAAAAAAAAGGCGTAAAGGGCAGAAATCTAGTGAACTTTGTGAAACGACTTTATCTGTTTGTTTCAATATTAATATGTCGTTCATATGTAATCTTTCCATGTTGAATACTTAGTCATGCAATTAGAGTAAGTACCAAGTCTCATCTCTTTGCTACGAAACTTACCAGTCCAGTGTGTTATATTCACATCCTCCTCCTCGACTTCATCCATAAAGGGTATATCATCAAATCTCCGCGTGTCTGTAACACCATACTTTAACTCCCAGGCGGCTACAGAGAAAATATCAGGTGAACTTCAAAGGTTTTTTTTAAAATCTTTCCATTAACGAGTATTTAAATGCAATACAATAGAAGTTAAAGATAAAACCATATATATAGTTCAGACTTGTGACTTTGTTGCGGTATAATACATCGAGGATATTCGGAGGGTTGCATTAAATTGATTTCGAACTTTTATAAAAACCCAGAGAATTTGAATACGAAAAATTAAACTCAGAACAAATATTTGACTGTGTATATATGTCAATAAGTAGACTTTATTTATGTAATAATCGGTAAATTTTGTCTACATTCTATTTTTTGTAAAGCAATACAAATCGGTCGCTTATCTGTATATGACTTACCCATAGATTTATTATATCCATCCATTTCCTTAGAAAAAGTCTCTCTTTTATCTACTTTGAGGTTTAATTCCTCCTCGTCCTCGTCTATATATGGTATATCATCAAACCTCCGAGTGTCCGTGACACCATACTCTAACTCCCAGCCAACTGCAGGGAAAACATATAACACAACTTTGAGTTAATCCGTTTTGATTTCATTTCTTTTTAGTCCTAAAATGTAATGGAATTTTAATTAGATGAAGGCATTATTTGCGGTAATTGCGGTATTAATTTAATTCAAGAATTTTAAACACAACGAAACTCATTCATCGGCCTATTTGTTCTCTCAGTATTTCGAAATAACTTTTGTCGCCAACATTATAAATTAAAATTATTTCTTTACTTTTGTTGTTGTTGCTGTTGAATCAAGAGTGATGCGCGAAACTTGCTTTTAATTTTATGACTTACCAATGGACGTAGGTTGATATCCTGCCATCTCTTTAGAGAAGATATTTTTCCTATTTTCTTTGAGATTAAATTCCATCTCCGCAATAACCATTACTTTAAGAAAAAAAGAAGACAATTTTAAGCCTTTATTTTTTATAAGTAGTGCTGATATCTGGATAGGGATATATTTAATAGATTTTAAGGTTTTCAGCCCCTGCCACATTTTATAACTGAACAACATCTTTTCTTCTATGTGATTAAAAAAAAGGTCTTTCGCGTTTACAAAGAGGCCTTAACATCGTCCGTGAACAAGACAAACGATTGCACGCTAGCTAATCCCTGACTTGTGTCGATTCATTTATTTTAATACTCAACTTGTATATCAGGAATATTGAAGATGGCAAAATAATGATGATGGACAATAATGGCACAGCGAAAGGGACATTACTTCTGTATTGCACATCACAACATTTCTAACCAATTATTCAGAAACACATACTCCTATTGACATTGATATCAACATTAACCTACCTTGTGTTCAACTTTGAATCAGTTGTTTTGTACTCGTATCAGCCAGCACAGAACTTCTATATTGTCAGACTTGTGACCAAGGGCGTAATTGTGACGTTTTCGTCTCCATGTGATGACGTAATAGCCAGGACGTCATCCAGAGTTTCTCCACAAACGTTGACGTTATGACGTGGGGTCAAGCAATATACATGTTATAAAGTATCAAATAACTTTCGTAATTCCATAGGATTTTGTAAATATTGATTTCAGTGAATGGCACCTAATAAAATGTTGTTGTAGGTCAATATATGGGGGGAGGTGGTTAGAATCTTGAGACTCTCCTCTTGGAAGGCCCAATATCACATACTTATTATAATAAACTCAATTGTTATAATAAACTGAAATGGCACAATAATTTGGTTTCCAGTAAAGTTCTTAACGAGTGGACTGTAGTGTATTGTGTACTAGAACTGATTATCAATTGACCAAAAATAGCCCTCATGGGGGTTAATAGCTAATCCACACATCAGAGATAACAAATATTATTTTATACTTACAGCCGATTTACAATAAAAAAAATAGGGCCAAGCAAAGATTAAATTACGGCATAATGAATAACTGTTCACAAACTTAATTACACCTATAAAAGAAAAAATAGAGTATGTTTCTCGGGAATATCCTTTTTTTATTTTTTGTTTATAACTCGTTTCAGCGGCTTTGAACAAAGGGCACTTAACTCTCATGAAAGCAAAGGAACAATGAAGGGAGACAACTTTGAAAGTGACGCTAGTTTGACAGACGATGGTTTCTTGGTATTTCAAGATCTAACAAGTCCAAAATTCGTCGTGTAAGGCAAACGTCATGCTATGCATCTGTCACATCAGTGACAGAACAGGTGTCACAAGAACTTCCTGAAAAAATTGCGGTAAGTATTGTAATTGATTTATGCATGGCATTATTTCAATTCGAAATGTACGTTAAAAACTGTCTGCATTGCAACAACAACATATATGTTCTCCTAATACAGACGACTATTTTCATTTTATATTTTCTGATATTATTGCATACCTTTTTGGGGATGAAAAAGTGCTGGTAATAAGTGATTCCAGATCAATTCTTCATATTGACCTACACATATTTTTTTTATGTTTAATTGGATTTGATAAATTGTGAAAGTAAAGCAGTAGGAATAACAGTTTCACCACTTCAATGTATTTTATCTGCACAGTATTGGTCGAGGGATGACCAAGTGTGCAGTGATAAGATCCCAGTTCTACTGAAAACTTGATAATAAGTCAGTACCGCAAGGCAAGTAGGCCTACTGCAAATTTTAAAGGGGATAGATTTGAATGTGATTCGACTAATGACATCTCATATTGGCATGATATTAACGCAAAAGGAATCACAGATTCACCACACCTTCTACATGTACATGTGCACAGAATCAGGAATGTCAAAGACTCTTGTCGAGAAGAGAAGTCATTTCTTCTCCTTTACATGTACATCAACGAGTTCAAGGAGTGATGCTTTTCTTTCAGAAAATGTAAATATTTAATCAAAAAAGGTGGAAAATTCACATTTGGAAACATCACATTTGTAAATACGACATTTGGAAACATTATTCCAATTCCTTTCACCACAAAACAAGTCTTTTTGTACAAGATCTGAGAGTTTATAAGTAGTAATGTGTAGAGGAACATAAAGACCTCAACCAGATTTTAGTTTTATTCCAATGGCAATAGATACCAGAGTTATCTCTTGTAATAAGTTATGAATGGCCAATAATGGGTAGCTTTAATTAGTGTAGTGCTGTACTGAGTAGTGTTGTCTGGGACCATGATAGTTCACAGAATCAGGAGCCCTGAGCTCGTACCCATGGTAAGAGCTCCAGGGTTCTTGTCGTAGAAATCATTCAGCTGCAAAGCACCATCGCCATTTTGAATATCATTTGCTGTACATGTGACACTAGCTATTTTCCACCTTCCTTGATGACATTAGACTGATTGACAAACATCATTTACTAGCTTGTGATTCACCAACACTGTCTTGAACAGGGTGAAAGCCAAGGGGACAGGTTATACAGCCCAGAAAGTGACACGCCCACAGCTTAAATTTAATGTGAATTTGTTTGGCGATATTTCAAGGCAGTTTTGAAAAATAGTTTAGTAGTTTATAGTGGGCTACGAAACGACCCTCATACAGCAAAAATATGCAATATTTTGGATATACTGTTGTCGGTTGCTGAGCGTAAAAGATTAATCGTGTGAGGTAACTTAAAGTCTTAAAACATTTTGGGGAGAGTTTTAAAGACATTTTTTTAATTTTACCCCCGCAACAAAAAATGTCCAGTCATCTGATCACATAAGTAAAATACCACTGAGTACAAGTCAAAATCGAACACCAGTCAAATTAATAAATAAAGAAATGTTTTACATTGTTCTGTGTAAGCATCAAAGAATTAAATTGGCCAATGACCTGGTTATAGATGTAACATGTGTTTAATATGAAATGTCAGATTCATTTTTTTGATGGGCATTCTGTACATGTATCCCTGTACAAGGAGAGTGGTATCTCATTTACAATTTCTCTATGTTTCCCATCATCCCATATTAAATTTAAAGAAAAATTCTAGTCTACATGTCTTATTCAGTGTTTCAAAGACACAGTAATAGCCTTTTGGACAAAATGGCGAATGGTGTAGGTAGGTTTGTGAATCATGTATGTGTTTCCTATAATCCTCAATAAATTTGACCTGAAGGGCACATGTTCTAAGTGATTTATTGACTTCATAAATGTGAGTATGGAACTTAAGCATATATTTTCCAGTAGTTTTAAGTCTGAACCTCATACAAGATTGTGTTTGTCCACTTCCTGGTCTTTACATAACATGTAGTTTGTTAAGTGGTAAAGGGATCGAATGTGTTTAGCATTTAGGGTAACATTATCACACAGAGACAGGAATGATTTAAAGCAATGTACATGTACATGGTAGGTGCTAGACCCTCTTTTTATCAGTCAGGTGCTTGTTCCTTGAAGCAGTACATTGTATTCAATTTAATCCCAGATTAGATGACGTCAAGTCATGTTGAAGCCCTATCTCTAATACTGCTTGGAGCAACTAGCTCCTGGTGTCTTCAATGAAGTACATGTAGTAATATGGTACTTTCCTTCTCAAAAGAGACACTGGTTCTCGTTTGGAAGCAAGGGAACAAAATCAAATTTGATTGATTCATACCAAAACAGGGGAGTTAACTTAGCTTGTTTTTATAAATATGTGTAGTTCTCTCTAGTTTTGTAATTATCTCCCTCTCTATGTAACTGAAAATTGCTGAACCGTTTAGTGGATATACAACTATGCCAATTTTATCCTGTTATTTCTTTACATCAACTAAATCACACTTTACAATGCAAACACTTTAGAAATATTCTTTTAACTATTAAAAGTTATTATAAAACATATTATTCAATAAATGTTTACAAACATTTATCTTAAGTTTTTGTCTTCATCTCTGCAATAACTTTGATAAAATGAACACATACATGTAGACCATGCATTTATTGTTAATTTTAGTTTAGATTATTCCTGACACAGTTATTTGTCCATCAGCGTGTTTCTTTCAGGTGCATATGTCTTTGATTTTACGAAAAGTAGTACATACATCAATAAAGTACATGTAGCTTTGCTTTTGATTGATTTAAAAGTGTATTTTTTTCACTTTCCATGAAAACATCTTGGATTTTAATATACATGATGTACATGTACATGTATGCACGGATTAAAATCTTCTTCCAGAGCTGCTATCCTTCAACGGTCAATAAAAAAGTGAATTTTGTGTCTTGCTAGTTAGGAATCAATACAGAAATTGGTTCTGTGTGGTGATTCATCCATACATCAAGTTCATTGTATCGCGCCAGAATCAGATCTGTTGAGAAATTTTTACTTATTTCAAGGAACTGACCAACTGGAACCTTTCCCCATTTGGGATTTCAAAAAGCCCCCGTTTTTCGTTTGCCTATACGTCAGTCTTGTTTCCTTCCCCAAAATGACTAGGAATATAACTGAATTTTACTTAACATTTCTGGGTGGTCGTGCTCACTATAGATTAACAGTATTTGAATTGTGTTGTAGCAATTATGCAGAATAAAGACACTTTTTTCATCATAGCGAGGGCTGTCAAAAAGTCCTTGGTCTTGATCCATGATGTAAGAGCTTGAGAATTGAGAGTCTTCAAGCAGGAGATGAGGCCTAAAACAAAACAAAAAACTACCACCTACAGTACACATTCTTTAGACCGGATGTTCTTTCAATAAAGGAGCCAGTATCAAATCCATGAGTGTCATTTAGAAGATTGGGCACAGTTAATTAGAAAAACAAATTCTTGTGGATAACAACTTCTTTTAATTTTCAACTTTTTTGGTATAGTTGCAGTTGAACTCATAATTTATACTATTTTCAAGCCTATAACATTTATGAAACTTAACTAAACAAAATTTATGAGTGAGTCCTGTCAATCAGCTTGGAAGTGTCAGACAACTGAGCACTGAAATCAGTGTGAGACAATCTTATTCTACCTGTAAACAATAAGAATAAACAGCTGGTGGTAAATGACTGTGTAGATCTAACGAAAAGGATTAAGTAGGGATCCTGTTTCAAAAGTCTGATTAAAGGCTCATTAGGTCATTATAATGAGGGAATAAGAAAACCGTTATCAAATGTACGCTAAGCAAGAATTTTATTCCAAGCCGTCAGAAGAACATGGTATTATTACTATTACAAACCTTGGTGGCCCAAGCACCTATAACCAGAATATAGATCTACGTAATTGATTGGCTGCCTCAGAGCTTGTAGGCACTAATCAGCAATCCAGGAAGACTACGGCTAGTCCCAATGGCGACTATTGTCAAAAATGAAAGTTTCAGGGCTGTGTTATGTATTGTCCAAAATGGGGATATGGTCCGATCATTATTGATCTGGGTTGGTTATCTTTAAATTTTGAAATACTGAATACCTCACAAATTTTATTGAATTGAGAAGTTTGGGTGATGTCATATTGATTTTTTGTAAGCGCAATCTGGCTGGCTGAATGAAATTTTAACAGTGGGGGTTCACTCGAACCTTTGATCACTTTATTCAACAGAGGGAGCCACTGTACATTCTTGTTATAGATACTTAATTGGACCGCCAAGATTTGTAATGTAGTGTACCTTGAAATAAAGCTCTTGGTATTGAAGATGGGTCGTCTATCAGGGAGTCTATTTGTTGTCGATTCATGATACATACATGTACATGCATGCATTTTGTTCACCTGTCTTGTATTTCATTATTTTTGAAAATCGATTTTGTTTTTTTGCGCTGATTAGGCTGACATTTTATCATATGTATGAGTGAAATAACCTTTAGATAAGTATGAGCAAATAAAATATAAGTGCAAGTGACACAGAATATATTTTCAAACAGTTTAGTCTTTCTGTTACTTGGGATTTCTCCTTTGTTTTCATATTGAAGAATATTAAAGTTTTAAATATGCTATAAATTAGTATTGGCACACATGGTCATTGCTGTATGAAATTAAGTGTGTTGGCATTGAATAGCTATTGGATGGTACATGTACCTAGGCAGTACTCGCTATTCACTCGGCTGATGGTAGAGCGTAGGCAACTGAGCGCAGCTGAACGTTTGCCACAGTTGTTGAGTGGATCAATATGAATTCCCTATGGCTCTGTCTCTGCATTATTCATTGCTGACTCTGGAAGGTTAATTTTTCCAAGATAAGCACTACATTGTACGGCCAGTCTTCTACTTCCACAACCCGTTGTAGTATTGTCGCTTGTTTTTCTGCTATCTCCGTTTTGCAGGTTTTGTATGAACAGTGCCATAGAAGTATCGGAATTTAACATTGGGATATCCCTGGTCATCCAGTTATGCATCGTATTCAGTGTTAACAAGTAGATTAGATGATTGCAGGCCATCTATTATAAGGTAACTTGCATGTTATCTTTTTATACTGTAGGTAATGCCTAGAGTAAGATGTGAATTAGATTAACACACTGGGACACATATAGCATACAGTCATGGGACCAAGATGATCCAGACACACTGACAGAAGTAGCTCGTGATAGGTATTAATCTGATCACTCACTTGTTTTTGCAAACAATTGCATGAAGTGTTCTTTGGTATACTAAGCTTTTGGAGGCTGTTTCACAAAGGTTTTATAACATTTCAATTGCGCCGTTGTTATGACGAATCAATGTCTTCAACACTTGGCATCATAGTAATTGTGTGTGCGTAAATTTGGAAATGCTTTGTGAAACTTCCTCCAGGTATTTTATAATATATGGTAATTGTACAACTCCAATCATTCTGTTATCAAAGGTGATTTCTTCCACCCAAACGGACATTGTGCTGTTGTATTAAACCCCAGTCAAGATGTTATGGGGAGCCTCCTCTGCCAAGGTGCTCTAATCGAGCATTTGTTTGGCAAATAAAGCCAACTTGTTATGATGCCTTGCACAGACTCAGTAAATTTCCACACTGCTGTTCTGCTTCTGTTTTGCCTCCTGGCCTACATTGTATTTTCCATTGTTTTTTGCTCGCCCAAAGTTTGAGTAAAAATTAAGAGTGGTTATAAAATGGATTGTGATGACACGCTACCATGTTAGTGAAAAACTTAAAATACAATACTAAAACTGAACATAATCAAACTTGATCTTTCTTTGTCCACACTAGAAATTACAAGGCTAGTGTTTGTATAACTCGTGAGTTAGTATTTTTTTTTAACAATACAGTGTATGTGGAATTGTGGTAAGATAACCGTTTGAGATACATGTAATTGTATATCATCTTGGTGAAGTCAGAATTCTATCTCTGTTATGTCAAAACAACTCACTTGAAAAAAATGCTTTGTAAACTTATTTGTCTTTAGTAGATAATATTTAGGTCTTCCTTCAAGTTAAGGGGCCACAGGCTCTTATCCTGTAATAATTTTATTTATAAAAGTATTGTTTTAGGGTGGTTGTTGTGTAAAACCCTAAAACAGTTGGAATAGTTACATTTTCCGTGTGGTATTTTTCATGCATTCTCATATAACATTGCATCAAAAGGTGATGAAACATTTTTTCTCACACTATAACCCTGATAATTCTGCCCCAAAGCCGTTGATTATTATGTGATAATATCACTAGTCATGTTATCACACAATAATCAACAGTAAATAAGTCATAGAGAGATGACATCACATTTAACATCATCGATATTGTGACATAACTATGATGTTGCAATGTTATATAATTTGTAGCATTGACTTGTGTTGCAATTAGTTAGTATGATGTAAGTCTGCATGGGTATTGAGTACACACTGAAGTAGTATCCAGAAACCATAACGAAGTTCAAGGGACATAATCCTGTTTAATAGGACCAACATGGTCTAGTTGTCTACCCCTTTATATTGTTTAGTATTACTTATGTATGTAAAGTTTGCCAGTATGCGTTTCGAGGTGCATAGTATTACAACAATTCTATTAATTGAAGGTGAACCAATTTTGTTGTGTTTTAATCATTGCTTAAAAGGAAGCAGTTTGTTTTGTTTTTTTAAATTAAGTCTTCTATCATCATGCAGTCAAAATGTGTGTAACACTAGACTGTGCAAGAAAGCAATATGTTGTGCTCTCTTTTAAATGAATAGTGACATTTACTGTATATCTATGATCTGTCACAGGAACATGTACGCTTTAGCTTCTGTGAACGAATAGACAAATTTTATGTTTACTTTAAATAAAACACATATTATATTCCAGAACCGAGTTTTAAATATTCTCAAATGATAACACACCTGTACCTGTGTGTTATTAAGGGAAAAAAAAATCACTTGGGCAATCCTGAAAAAATATCACCTGCAATCCTGTCTAATGGGTAATATGCTGAGATGAGATGGGACATGGAAATCCACTCGGTTTGCTCTCTATAAGAAATCGGTAATTAAGTGGTTAGTGATGGCCTGGTAACCAAGAGGGCACAGGTTGGAATCCCTGGAGTTGAATACTGGAGTTCTTGGAAACAATTTTAAAGTTTCCAATGTCATATTTTCAAATAGTCAAATTGATGCATCTTCATTTATTTTGTGTCTTTTTAAGAATATTCTTGTACATTTATATTCTGTTCCAAAAAATATTTTCTGCACAGGATTTGGTGTTATTTGGCTTAATGTCTTTTTATATATATTTTTAATGACGTTTTTCACTTTTAGTAGCAAGGGCTATTATAACAATAATTACCATCACAAATATTCACACTTAACAAACAAGATAATGCTAGTACTAGTAGTTTATAATGTTATTTATTAAGATGTAAAGGTTTGCAGAGAATTTAATGAGGATTATACTGTCAGATCACATGCTAAAATAAATAGTAATGAAGATTTTCAAACCAAAATATTACTTCATAGTAAGTACAGTGTTCTTCTGGGTATTTATAAATAACTTTATGTGCCACAAAAAATAAATGTTACTTGTGGTAACGCTTTGATTGGACCTGACTTCTTTTATCTAAATTGTATTGCTGCAATAGTTATGCCCAGTCTGAGTCCATATCATTCTTTTTAATGTTGCTTTAAATAAAATCTATCTACTGAGCTGGAATTGTGACCATGATTTTCACATATAAATTTTTGTGATGAGATTAAAGCAAGCTGAGTGGCACGCTCAAGCAATTTACTGCCTTTCAAGGCGCTAATACGCATTAACTTGGAAATTCAGGCTCAGTTTCATTGATTTTAATACTCATTAATTTCACCTTTATCTCCCATTAGTCTGAATAATTGATTAAGCAATCTGTTTATTTTTATCACCCATCTCTTTTTCTTCCAGCTTTAAATGATTGAAGTGGTGTGCCGTTAAAGAAGAACTGAGGAAGGGACATAGAACATCTGCTTGTGTCACCCTGCAGGAAGGTAAGCACCAATGGATCTATTATTCAAGTGTGTACATGTATCTTTATACCTATTCAATTCAAATTACTGCCATCTACACACACACACACCAAAGAAAACAGTATTTGAAATGTTTAAAGTTAAGTGACTTCCAAATATTGAGTGGTTGTTTTTGAGTACACTTTAGCACAGCGTTAAGCACCAATCAATCAATAGACAGGAAAATATTTTGGAAATTTACACAGGAAAGCTTTAGCCAAAGTGAGTATCATCTTCAATTTCTCTGTGTTCTTGGCTGTCTGTTCAGTGCTAGGTACACCGTGACCTGCCAATGTTTGAAGCATTTTAATCCCAGGGTCTAGATTAATAATTATAAAGGAGAGGATATGAATATGTTTTCAAGGATGTTGAATGTTTATCATCTGTTTTATAGAACATCTGGAATTCTTAATGCTAATATTTTGAACTGCAAATGTCTTCTCTTTTTGAACAATGTTGTAAAAAGAAATGCTCTTAAATATCCTTTACCAAAAAAAAAAAAAGATTCAAATAGGAACTTTATTTTCAAAACTCTGAACAACTGGAATTTAGGAAGCAGCTTTCAGATATCTATTTTAATATGTTACCTGTTGGTGGTATCCATAAGTAAATTGCATAACTGCAGAATGACAAAAATATAATACCGGTACATGTAGCTCTTACAAGGGCCAATTATCATGCTGTGTTTTATGTCAAATTGTTGACATTTAAATTTGTGAGAAAAAAATCTTCTTTTTCTTAAATCACATTTTCCATTTCTTTATGACTATATAATTCCTAGCTGCATCTTGTCTACTTACAATAATTTTGACTGTGCAACACAATTACCGGTACTAGGACATTTCAAGGAATATTAAAAAAATAAAAACACTGAATTTGATAAAAAAAAGCTGTGACAATTGACTTGACATAGTATTTAAATTTGACATGATGGGAAAGACATAAGGAATATGTGAGTTTCAATGCTGGAAAGTGTAGGACTTGTAAAATGAAATGAAATGAAATGATCTGACATTAGCTTAAAGGTTTTTCTACATGAAATGCATTGGGTTCCCTTGTTACCTTTGGGAATATTAAGATAACATAACTAAGAGGAATTTTATTGATCACAACTTTTCTGTCAATCGACTGAATTATGTTACTTAAAATGTCATCGAGTGTATAAGAATACGTATTAACAATTTTCAAATTCTGTCTCCAGGCTTGCCTTTTCAGGATTTTAATTTGTTGAGCACTACTCAACTAGTGAACCTAAATTTCTTATTTTTTTGGTGCATTTACAAACTGCATATGACTTTGTTGGTATGGTCATTATAATTTGATGAAATCTTTATTTATTCTAATTTTTGCCTGGTTAAATTTTAGGTCAAGAAATATTTAAAATATATATTTATCTTGAAAAAAAAAATGGCATACTAGTTATGTTTTCCTCAATCACTCAGATGTAAATAAATCTTAAGTCATGTAGGCCTACTAAAGTCTTAGTTTCCGGCTCAACAACATTACATTTTTAAGAGCACACGATGCATCCTTAAGTTTCACTTCAATTCAATCCAGGGCGTTATTGAAGCTGCTTTGTAATGGCATCACTAGAATAAATTAGTGTTCTTAATAATGAACTTTGCATGCCCATCATAACATGGATTCAAAATCTAAATTTATAATCCAAAAATGGACAACACTCTGGAGTTTAGGAAACTGAAATTCTTAATTCTATTGAAATACAGTACATACATGTATTGTAACTTTAATAGTTTACAGGTCGAAAAAATGTATTTAGAAAATCATAAGGAACTTTATTGGCACGTTTTGTTGTTGTTGTTGTTGTTTAAAGTGTCCACAAGGCTATTTGGTATGCTAAACGTGTTTTTGGCTGGCAACACATTTGTGAATTACAATAGTCCCAGAATTATGCAACTTTGAAATAGGCAAAAATATAGCTTGTTTCGAACAATTAACTTTGTCAAGAAAGACCAGCACCTAGTTCTTGGCTTAATGTGAATATGGTGATATTGTACATTGATTTATTGGGTGTGCCAAGCTGAGTGTTCAGAGCTCTGGAAGCTATGCGTAATTCCTGAATAATGAGATTGGTGGAATCAAGGCTTTGCATAAGATATTCACCATAATTTAAGAAGCTTAAAAAGTTGTGTGTTATTCTTGAAGTCTTCAATCTTGGAGGGTGAGGGCATGTTCATGAAGTATTGCACTTTCTTGTTTAGTGGCATTCCAATTTATCACGATAAGAAGATTAAGTCAATTAAAATACATTTTGTGTCGTCCTCATTAAATTTGAAGCAATTTAACAGGTGAGCCGAGAGAGAGTAGAGATTCATGACCGATTTTGTCAACTGACCCATTTTCACCCATCATAATGGCCTTGTCACATGCCTACGGTACATTTTAGTTTTTCCTGTATTGATACTCTTATAGTATATGAATGGGCTAACTTTGATAACAGATTTATTTACCGTGCAATCCGAATCCTGTCCCAAAATACATTTAACTTGACCATTGAAACTACATTTTTTGCTAATTCCAAATCCAGGTTAAAATGCGAAATTGTGTGCCTTCCACATGATCAGGAAGATTGCTCAGATTGATGTCTGAATAAGCAATGTTCCTCTTTTATTGTTAACCAAGGATGTTTATTAACAAGTTACAGAATTTGTTCCTTTGTAATAGCTTGGTTCAAACCAAGTGTATTAAAGCAAGGGTATAATTTCCAAAGCTCTACTGTCAATTTCGAATTTCCATTAGTTTTATTGATTTTCTGGCTGTGGTTTTATGCTCTGTATTTGTTTGCAATTATCTTTGTCTGACTTGGCTAATCAAATCAATCCCCGTGTGACAAGTCTGATGGTGCATGGAGTCAAACTCATTCCTGAGTTTTTTAAGAATCTTTTGACGATTGACTTTAAACATGGCCTATAATGCACATGTAAATAACACGGAAGAAAGAGACATTACATTAGTAAAAAGGGGCTGCGCAGTGGCTGCGAGGTTGAGCATTGGACTAGGGAACCCACTTTACTGTACCTGGAATAGGTTCGGGGGGGGGGGGGGGGGGGGGGGGGGGGGGGGGGGGGGGGGGGGGGGGGGGGGGCGGGGGGGGGG
>JAVFBZ010106510.1:0-10455 GCA_032466195.1 Katharina tunicata | reverse complement strand
CCCCCCCCCCCCCCCCCCCCCCCCTGTGGACCTTAGATATACATGCATAATGGAAGTTTTCTGCCATAAAACCATCACGCAAACTCTGCAGACACCAGAAAATTTCTAGTGTCTGCAAAGTTCTCTTGGTGGTTTTTACGAAGCTTTTTCTCGGTTTTTCACCATACACCAGCAACGCAAAGTCATCATATACATGTAGGTGAAATTCTCTTGACGTAATGTTGTAAAATTTTTGAGTATCAAAAAATATAAAAAAATTTATATCCAAATAATTTTTGTGTATCTTTGCATACCAATAAATAGCGATACAAAATCGAGAATGTATCGCGGAAAGCTCTATTTCTATCGCAAAATACGCAAGACATTTCAGACCCTGCAATGTTGCACATAGCCAAATTGCTTGATGCTACATGTACCTGGTGATTATTGATAAATATGTTTGTTTGATTCCATTTAACACAGTACTTATGTATGTTATTTCACTCTTATGGGTCCCAGTCTACAGGATGAGATGCTAGTACTGGACAAAATCCAATAATGTGCACAAGGGTTTACAGCATTTCCTCACTTTCTTTATACATTTTTGTTAACGTAATGTGTTTGTAACACTGTGTGAGATTAATAATTTGCACATAACACCAGTTGCCTTGATGAGAATTAACTTAAACTACATGTATAATTTGAAGGCAACAATAATTCCACCATTATTTTCTGAATTGTTACGGTACAGAAGAGTTTCTACGACTCCCTGATGTATTCATTATTTTAACACCACATGTACACTGTTGAAACGGTTCTATTGTCATTGCTTGATTACTTCTGTGTGCCATGAATAAGAGAAAAGGTCCCTTGTGAAACTTGTCAACTGCTGCCTAAGCCTTGTATATATATAAAACAGAAATGTGGTGGCAACCATTCATGTAAGTCCCTCGTTATTGTTCGGTACTGTTTGTATTCTAAAATTTGTGTAAGATTCTATGTCCTAGCGTAGCCCCTAGTCAAAACATTACTTGCATATTGTTAAGATTAATGATTAACCTTGTTAGCTAAATTGAGTTTAGAAAGTCTCCAGTGAGTCTAGGACTTGGATAACAAGGCCTGATAATTGTGTGTGTGAGGTTGGGAATGGGTTTGAAAAGAGGGAGGGGACCTCTTCGCCTAGACACGAACATCAATCAGCGTTAATGGATCAATCTGCCCTCAAGGACATTATCTTGTACAGACGACCTTGAACAATGTTATAACAATGTTACATGTACATTATTTCTTTCGCTATTTCCAGTAAATCAACATGACCATATCTTAACAATATTTATATATATTTTTGTATAAATGTAGAGAAAGAAAATTTTGCTTGCCTCCACCGGGATTCGAACTTGGGTCTCTGGCTAACAGTGTTGTATGGCTTGAATATTAAGCATAAGACGAGGTGTTTTTTTTTTTTTTGCTATTTTCTATCATTATTTTTTGCAAACGGGACCTTGATCATTATAACAGTGCAGTTAAGTTACATGCTGTGATGTAAATTCCTTCTTACAACAAGGGCGCCACATTATGACTCAGTTGGTTGAGCGTTGGACTGCTGACTATAGGTTTGAACCCCCATGCCGACCTTCGATTTTAAGAGAAGTTTTCTAGCGCCTGCGGTGATCAGGGAGTGGATTTTACAAGGTTTTTTTTCGGTATTCTGCCATACACCGACAACAGAAAGCTGTCTTATATGTGAAATATTTTTTAATATGACGTTAAACAACAGTGATATAAATAAATCTTACACAAAATGTACACCAGCATTACTCAATTATAATTAGGTTTGTAAAGAAATTGTTGAATATGAAGACATTGAATATTAACTATCCTAAAAGCATGTGTTCGGTGAGAGGTAAATGTTCACTGGTACTCTTGATGTAATATAATTGTGGCTACGGGCATTGTAAACCATTGCTTTTTCTAAATGCTCCATGATATGCATTTTACAATTGCATCTTATCTTTTTGCCAATATTGTGTCAGGTTATTGCTGCATTCGCCTATTAGCCGGCAAATTGTTTCTCGTATGACTACAGTACTTAAGTAATAATTATGTTATAAAATCAGAAATAAACAAGTTCCACATAAACATTTACCATTCACCTAGCGCAGTAAACAGGACCTGATAATGCTATGCCTCGAGGTCCTGCTGCGAATAGGTCTGGTGGAAGCATACTCATAGAATTGTTCAAGTACGACAGTTGAAATCAAGATTAAAACAATATTATACCATGCACGCCCACATTTTGCACTATAGGCTTCCTTCGACATTCAAACCAGATGTACGTCACTTTTTATCCTCGCAAGCTGACAGTTCAATTATAACTCCGCCATGTTTGCCTCGATTTAAATATTGAGGGGAGGGGGATTAGACTACCACAGTAAGGCACACAAATGTTGTAGTCAAATCCACTCCCCCACAATGCATGCAACATCTGAATCGAGACAAACATGGCAGAGCTATCGACTGACAAGGATAAAAAGTGACTTACAAATACTACACCTCGTTTGAATGGCAAAGAAAGACTTTACTTAGGTATTTGCATGTGCATGCCAAAGTAGCATTTTTAAAATCTTAATGTCAACAGTCATACTTTAACAATTTGTGAGGATTGATTCAAACAGAGCTATACGCAATCTTTCGAACGAGACATTGCTGCATAACATTACATGGTCCAGTTTAAGGGGCTACCAGTCACCATGCAAAAATGTCAAAGATATGAACATGTATGTATTAAAGTGATACTACATGGTTTGAACAGACTGTTTCATTGGTCAGATATAAGAGTGTATGTCCCACCAATCAAACAGTCTGTTCCAAAGTCAGCCATAGAGCATTCAACTCCTTGTCTACTTTCTAAAGTTCAGTTAGTAAAATTAAGCCTAATGGACGATATTCAAAGAAATCATTACAAGTGTCTGGGGGTAAATTTAAATACTTTGATAATAGTCCATAGAAAGGAACACTATTGATCTTTTCGATACATCAGATCCTCTTAGACAAGTGCTTGGAAATTGCTTCACTAATCCTCATACTCTGAACAGGGTAGTGCTATACCTAATTTCCGTTACAGAAGACTGGTAAAGTATTCAGATGTCTCCTTTTGACCATGTGTATAAAGAAAGCTTACCGTTGACTGTGGAGATCACAAGTTGTCGCAGAATTTTCCACATGCTCTTGGCAGCAATTGAAACTAGTCAGATTTACCCTTAAGTATGACATTAACCATCAATCAAACAATCTGTTCAAAATGAAGGCATACAAAACTTAAATTTATTATGGCAGAACTACATAATGTACATGTAAGTTTCTTTAATGGGTGAATTTCAAAGAAATCATGATGAACTGCTTGTGGGAAAAAAATTACTTGAAATTATTGAGAGTAGAGAAAAGTGCTAACAATTAAATCTTTATAGACCAGTGCTTAGTTAATCCTTCTACTCTGTTCAGTGGAGTGATACCTAATAATCCTTATCAGAATAACGATACAGTGTTCGGACCTGCAACTCCATGTGTTTAAAGGAGTCTACCGCTGGCTGGAGATTGTTGTCTTGGTTTTTTATAAAGCTAATACTTTATTGTGATATCACATTATTTGGTTGTGGTAAAGTCGCTGCCTAGCCTGCCTGTTGGAATACACCGCTGTCATGTAATTGAAATACCCTTAAAGCATGATATTAAACTACAATCGATCAAACAATCAATCAGTCAATCAAACTTCAGAGAAACTTTTTAAAAGAGAGAGCAAAAGCTGCATAGTCTGAAATGGGCGCTTTAAAGTTTAAAATCTTTAATTTATGTTGGTTGCTTATGTTCATGTATAATAAATATTACCCAATAGGCTACTTTCATATATTCAAATAAATTATTTCAAATTGCCGGGAGAAAATTAAAATGCTTTTGACGGAAAGGCAAAAGATTGATAGATTACAATTTCTCAATTTATTTAACGCAATGTTCAATGTACGGACATAGTTCTCAAGCAGTTGATGTTAACACAGAAGAAGTTATAGTTTTGAGAGTAGTCAATATGAAGAACACATTCTATAGACAAGAACCTCTTTGATCACTGCGTGGAAAGTGATTGGCTAATCCTTTACATGTGACTCTGAATAGAGCCTTGTAATCCCTGCTAATCCCTCAGAGAATAATTGTACAATGTTCAGACTTTGTTCTGTTTACTCCTTTTGTCAATGATCTTCTTGTATAGGTTACATGTTAAAGCAATAAATGTGTCTAATTATAAAAAAAATACTTTCTCTGTTTTAAACTTTGTTCCCAAAATGTTAAACTTTTAAAAGTTTTTTTTTTACTAAGCCATTTAGGCTGAAAACATGTACTTCTCTTGTATAATGCTTTATTCTCACAGTACAATCCCGATAATCCCACTTTAAAGCCGTTGATTATTGTGTGATAAAATCACTAGTGATACTATTCAACAGTTAATACGTCATAGAGAAATTACATCACATTTTTTATGTTTTTCGCTGTTGTAACGGCACTACTATGTCACACCGTTTTACACTTTTTGTTGCAAGAAAACTTTCCAGTTCAGTTGCTGTCTTTCTATGACTTTGACAAGTGCATGTGCACAACAATGTATATACAGCACAATCAGTCCAAAATGTACAGATTTCTACACGAAAATCACCTCAAAAGTGCTAAAAATGTGTATTGAGAGAAAAAGATTAATCATCTAGAGTTTGTGTGTTACGATGAATATCACCCTTGTCTTTTAATTTTTTAAAAACCACTCGTCTCTGGCTCGTGACTTTGTTAAATTAATAGTCGAGTGATATTTATCGTAATACACGGGCTCTAGTTGGTTGACCTCTATATAAGTTAACTACATCTAGTATCTAAATCTTTTTCTTAAAGGAGCTTTTCTTATAAATGAATTATTATGTTTGTAACAGAATATGGCAACTCTTTTATACCCTCCTGTGTGGATATGTTTTGTTCAAAGAAAAAAGATAATGACTTTTGAGCTGACATGTACGTCAATTTTTTTTTTCATCTCATTTTTTCCTATTTAACATTGGAACCATTATTATCTTCATAAATCGTATATCAAAAGCACCACTCGTCATGGTTAGATGCAGAGTTCTGTATCGTTATTAGTCTACTACGTAATCTGTTTATGTTCATGAATACTGAATGAAAATGCGTAATTTTAAGTACTTGCACTTACCCATTTCAACTTGTCCAAGTAAATGTTTTCCAATTCTATTTTGCAAAAATTGAACTCTAAATAATTTAGATATTGAATGTATTAAATATGCCCACCTCGTGCATTGCACATTTAATAAGTTATTTTATTTGTCAACAAGAGTAGCAAGATGGTGGCCAAATAAGAAAATCCCTGTGTTGTCCTGTTCGATGCGGCCATTAAATTGATTTAGCATGGCACAGTTCCATAAAGTGAGAAAACTATGTTCCAATTTTAGCTTTAAAAAAAGTAAATCATATGCAGACCTGCAGTGTTGGTCTGGATTTTTTTTTGTCCTACATATAGTTAAAGCGAAGATATTTCTTTGCATTGGTTTTACATCTTCTTAAGCAGGAGACATTTCCTGCAAGGGAATTTATTCTTCACATGTTTCCATGAAACCCCCAATAGTTAAGTAAATCAATATTGAAATGCCAATCATACAATTTAGACGGTGTACTACATACAAAAATACATACACACGTGTACTACATACACACAAATACATACACACGTGTACTACATACACACAAATACATACATGTACCTGTAAAAATACAAGTGTTTTTATATGGTGAGATGATTCAGAAAAATTGTAAAGTTAAAAAGTAATGTGTATCAGTATTTCTCTGACATCTATAGAACACAAACTGAGTTTGAATTAAAGCCTACCCTTTTTTTTCTTCATATGTATATTGAAGGGAAGTTAAAAGTTAGACGATGTGGAATATTATATGAAGGTTAAAATGTACAACAAATTTAAATAAATTTTATTTAGATATTATTATTTAAAACACCAGGATGTACAGTATATCCTACATACCAGAATTAAAATTACTTTTAAAAATCATTTCATGCACCTCCATGGTTGAGCGTTGGACTACGGAACCCCTTCACTGTACCCGGAATAGGATTGATCCCCCCTGTGGACCTTAGGTATATAATGGAAGTTTTCCGGTGGATACAGGGTGTTTTTTACAAGGTTTCTTTCCGGTTTGCCACCATACATTGGCAACGCAAATTATTAAGATTAGTATGTCGTCATATAGGTGAAATACTCTTGAGTACGACGTTAAACACAAAACAAACAAACAAACAAGCAAACATTTCATGCACAATGTTCTTAGAAACTCAAGAAATTCCAAAAGAAACATACATTGTACTTACAGATATTTAAAATGCTGGTTTGTGGAACACAACCTATATTTTGTCCTAAAATTGATGTTCTTAAAGTATACCTAGATTCGAACACTTGACCTTTTGCGAAAACATCTTGAAACAGCATCCATCTTAACTCTAGATCACCCACTTAAAACGTTCACTGTACATGTAACGTGAGACCTGCATTTAAGTGTGTATTGTATCAAGATTGAAACAACCTATATGTACAGGTATTTTTTTTTTAAATGATTGAACTTCCAACACCTTTTAAAGGTAAGTCTCTGTGGATGTAATACTGAAGATGTCCATGTATTTCAAAAGTTGATCAATGTTCTTATATATCCAAGTTTCAATTAATTAACATTTTGCAAAAGTCATTAAATCCCTGTAAATATAGTCATATACATTTTATATACGATACAGGTTTGTAAGATGCTGAACAATGTAATTGGACTGCTAATTGATACATACAGTAAATAGCTTGTGAAAAAGACAGGTGACAGCTGAGAAGCCTCATTTCCTGCTTTACTCCTAAACCTTTTCTCCGGGGTTCTAAATCACCTGATCAATTAACCTGAGTCTAGCTGCAGCAGAATAATTCCAGTCTGGTCTGGATTACAACAGCACTAGATAACACCATATGCTTTCTGTTCAGCGACAGGGTGCTTTAGCTGTAATCTGATGATGGCCGTATTTGTTAATAAGGTTGCCACCATAGATGTATATTGTAGGTTTATTGACTCAAGCTAAATCCCTGGATGACCCATACTAAATCCCCAGATCAACCAAGCTTTATCCCCAGCTAACCAAAGTGTAATCACCTTCTAACCAAAGTAATATCCCCAGTAGACCCAGAACTACATACATTGTACATGTAGACCTCTCAAAATGATCCAATGGATATATCCTAAACTGATCCAGTCTATGTTCCGTTCGAATACATGTTCTAATCTCAGCTCTCAGACCAAAAATATATCCTCAGTTGACCAAAGCTATATCTTCAATTAACCAAGTAATATCCCCAGCTGGCCCAAAAATATATTCCTAACTGTTCCTGACATGTACCATGTAAGACAGTAAAAGTAGATTTGTGTTCGGATCCTTTTCAATGTAATGGCAGATAATAGAACCAAATTATGTGTCAAACATGAGTATAAAATTGTTGCGTCATTAGTTAAAATATTGCCGCAAACAACAGTTTTCATAAATATCATAGGCAACAATTTTTTTTCTAAAAAAAGAAAAAATTGCAGCTTTAGGAAAAAATGCCATTAGTCCCAATATTTCCATAATCAGCAGTGTCCATTTTTCTCATTATTCCATATGGAATTATGTGTCTGAAAATAGAAACAGCTTTAGATTTTCTTGTCAAACTCATCTGTCGTTGTCAGAGGTTTTTCTTTAATAGGCTTCCTGAGTTTGATCATGATGAGTACCAGGATGATGCAAGAGTTTTGCGACTGTGACAACTCTATCAAGGCAAAGATAAAATTTCACACTTCTTCTCCTTAAAGAAAATGGATGCTATCTCAACTGTAATCTTGGCTGCTTTTTTGAAGGCCATGTTAAAGGTGTATTTGTACATATCTTTTCTTTTGTAGGAATTGAAGCCAAGAGCAAATTTGTTTAAAGCTGATAGATGGTGCAGCAACAGTAAGCATTGACTTTTAATTAGATTTGAGATGGCTTTTCTTTTTGTTCATTTGATATACCGGTAGGAAAACTGGAAAATCTGAATAAAAAAGACGAGACTTTAATAGTGTCTTTGTTTTTAATAGAGAAAGATTCGCAGTCTTTACTTCGCTGTACATGCATAGTCGTTTTCACCAGGAACCTGTGTAGCTCAGTCGTTGCAACGCTGACCCTGTGTTTTAATAGAGAAAGATTCGCAGTCTTTACTTCGCTGTACATGCATAGTCGTTTTCACCAGGAACCTGTGTAGCTCAGTCGTTGCAGCGCTGACCCTGTGGAGGCATGCAAAATTTGCACCTCTACATTTATAAATATATATGTATTGTAATCTTAAAGTTAAATGGGGTAAAGGGAACTCAATTTTTCAAACAACTTTTATACCGATCATCAGATTTGAATTGTTTTTTGGTGCACAACAAGTTGTTATACATGTACTTAAATGTTTTAGTTCCTGACTTCTGTTTACATGTTCAGACAATGATCACTATGCTAGACAAGAAAATGAAAAATGAAAATATTTTTTAAATCTGTCAAATGAATAAAAGATGGAAATATTCACTGTATTCTTCTTATTGCAACTGTTCCTTGATTTGGTTGGACTGGACACGGGTACATGCAAACAACCGCTTGCCTCTGGTGAACTGCTGGTAAATTGTAGCATGGAGTTAATCTAGCGTAGACTGATCTTGAGTTGACCCTCCTTCAACCACTCAAGCTAAAATCCACTGCCAGCCTGCCCGGTTGGGATCTATTGATTTGCTCAGTTTTACAGCGACCTCCCAATATCATACAGAAAGTCTTGGCATAGAAATGTTCCGTGTTAAACTGGTATGGTTTGGTTGTTTGCCAGTTCCTGTTCTGGTTAAGGCTTCCAATGTTTAGGTATTGGAAGGATAGGAATCTCCCAGCCTAATGTCTTCTCAGTGGCTCAAAAGAACGTTGTTGTAAACCATATATTGAGAAATATCTCAGGGCAATCTAAATTAATATGTTCATATTATATGAGTAAAAGACATTGACCCTTTTGAATGATGTTAATCCCCAATCAAACAAACAAAATTATGTGACATCGAGGAAGAGTCCATCCTAAAACACCATAACTTGTATGTGATCTTTGGAACAGCATTGACATGTATAAGTCTCTGTACATACATACGTAAGCTGTTATTGTTCACATTATCCTGAACATCAAGAAACCAGGGCTGAGCTGCTGAAATAGATAATTTAGACATATTTTTTACAATGCCTTTTTAATGTTATTTTGTGGAATCTTTTTGAGCGTGGTTTCCAATTCCTCCAACCACACCAATAGGTGTTTCGGCAGGAGCTCCCTTTGCCATGGTGCTCTGTACGCTAAAGGGCACCACAATGCTGATTTGTTGTGGTGTCCTGCTTTGTATCTTGTTATTGTCCTGTGTTGTTCTTGTTTGTTGTCAGCTTATCAGTGCAATTAAACTTAATAATAATTATGTGGAATGGCAAATTGCCTTGTTCGTAAAGGTGTTGTAGTTAATGAATTATACGGCATATTTTATATTTGTGTTGGAATTCCAATGAAATGAGTTGAAAGTCTCGGCTGTTGGACACAAGGGAATGTTTGTACATTATTTCCAGAAAGCCATTTAGCACCGGAAAATGCTTTCAAAGTGTCGCTGTTAAGATGGACGAGGTGTCGGAGTAGAGTTAAACCATAAAAACGTGTTTCCATTTGGGCTGTCAGACTGGCCTTGTTGACTGGATGTCTTAGTGTAGATTCCACACCAACCTTGATAGCCAATCAAGAGGCCATAAATTATTCTTCCGTATTGCTCACCTTCTAGGGCTTTAAGGATAAAGTATAACCTGATTGAACATTGGTTACCTGTTTGAAGAAAATCAGGTTATGTGATAAACTTGGCGTAGCTTCTCGGCGAAACATCAATCTTAACAGGTACATACCTCTTTACCCAATCACAGAATAAATCACTGTAACCACTATACTGGTTTCCCTTCCACATTGGGTCACCTACATGCAAAATAAAATTAGACTATTATTTCAGTTGCTCATGTAACATAAAACTATTAAAGATCCAGTGAATATTAAGCCGACAGATTTGACAACCCCGTTTAAACTGAAACAAAATTCTGAAAGGTTTCCTGATTTGCTAATTTTTAAACAGAGTAAATAACTTTACAACAAGATGGCCATGTGTCGTCCACGGCTCGAAAAAATGCAAAGTTGATCGGGAACTGCTGTCGGCATTGCTAAAAGTGATCGCCAGCCACGGACGAAAAACGCGAGACAGCAACTGTTTTTGCTTCACTTGATAAAACAGCAATTATATATAGAAGTAACCGATTATATTTTGTTACATATCATACTT
>JAVFBZ010106413.1:0-15289 GCA_032466195.1 Katharina tunicata | reverse complement strand
AGACCCTCATATTCTATAGTACAATGACAGGATAACAGACCCTTATATTCTATAGTACAATGACAGGATAACAGACCGTTATATTCTATAGTACAATGGCAGGATAACAGACCGTTATATTCTATAGTACAATGACAGGATAACAGACCGTTATATTCTATAGTACAATGACAGGATAACAGACCGTTATATTATATAGTACAATGACAGGATAACAGACCGTTATATTCTATAGTACAATGACAGGATAACAAACCGTTATATATTTCAGTTAGCGTAGCTATATCATTGCAGTCTATAATTTTAAACTGTTGCTTATCATAATCTTATATGTATCAATCGCTCTGTGTGCAATTTCGAGAGAACTTCTTCATCCGAATGGTACACAGAATTGACCTGTTGTTTTTCAAATTGCCAGAACTTGAAGTATAATACAAATTTCCCCAATTTTAATAAACAATTCATATTCTTTCTTATGTGACTAATTTCGCCTCTGATGAAAGTCATTGTAACACAGTACCACATTTGAGGGACATAATTTATTTTTTATGTCCGTATGAGCAAGTTGGAAAACGTTTCAAAGACATAGAATATTATAAATCCACTTACGTATTCATAATTGGTTCCCAAGTCATATATATATTCTGACGGAAACATGGGAAATGATTCACACGGCGCAACAAGATTCAAAGCCCGAATGTGTTTCATCAAATACTTACAGATAAGACGAACATTAACTAATATACAATATTAAAAATATAACTGATCGTCTAGAATTCCTATCCAAGATTTTCCAGATGTTTAGACTGAACAAACCTCCATCATAATACTACATCGGTAATCGCTTACCTAATATCATTCTCTGTTGCATGAACAACGGTTGTAATTCCCTGGACGACGATCTATTTAATAAATTTGTATCGGACTCAGCTCGGCTTACTTGTTAATATCCCTCTGAGATAACTGACCATTCATTATCTCCTGTTTTTGCCGTTATATAATTTACAGTGCCAGAGAATGCTAGAAGATATACGTTCACCCCTTCCTATCATATTCTATTAACAACACCATACAAGCAAACAATTTCTTTGTTTTGGAAAGAAAAGTGTTTCCGTGTATCTGTGCAGCCCACCACAATGTAACATGTCATTTTACATTTCCATAAACAATAGGCTATACATAATTATTAAATCAATAAAATAGGCCTCCAATATATTATATCAGAAGTCCATTAACTAGAAGTGTGAAACGTCGTATTCAGTAGTGTATACGGCATTGTTTCCATCGCCCACGTTATAAGAGATAGGGTGACGTCGACTGTATGATATGCGCAGTGGGTTATTAAAATTATCTACATTGCGCTGATTATATTTTAGGCGGCAAAAATCGTAAAACGTCGGTAATTCTCGTTTTCCACATCGGCATTTTGCGCCACTCTTGAATTATGGGAAAATCGTATGGGGTTTATGAATATCAAGGTTTGGATGTATACGGAGGTACGGACTAATACGTAATTTGCTCATGTGTCTGCCGTTGACTATTAATCTTATCTCCTTACTATATAATTAATTATTTCGTACGCATTATTTCTTTATGTGCAATCGACTCAAGTACGTTTCTGTTCACAATTGAATAGTTCGATTTTGATCAAAATCAACATTTCTTTGGAACCTTTTCTGACGGTCCAAATTGGCGGGACATTTGCAGTCGCTGTCAAAATGCGATGAACTAAACACTCTGCCTCTTTTTCACTTTTAACTTTTTCACTTCTTTTTCACTTTCAATTTTTCACTTTCAATTTTTCACTTTCACTTTTTCACTTCACTTTTTCAGTTTCACTTTTTCCCCTTCACTTTTTCACTTCTTCACTTTTTACTTTTTCACTTTTTCACATTCACTTTTTTACTTTCCCTTTCACTTTTTCACTTCACTTTTTCACTTTCACTTTTTCATTTCACGATTTCTTTACGGATTTCTTGGATTTCTTGACGCCAACTTCCTCCTTGTGAAGCGTCTTGTAATCCTTGAGTTTTGGATGTTCTGCCCGGTTTGTACATCGTTTAATCTATTTTAGTCGCCATCTTGTTTGTTTTATCACAGAAACTCCCATGATTCCGTGCGCATTTCGCTCTTATTGCAAGGTCAAGTCTGGTCAAATTGACTGGCTGCCTGGAAGGTTCAGTTCAATTCTGAAATTATCTCCCCTGACGGTTTGCCAGTTTGTCACAAGGGGCACTGCGTGAGCTGAATGTGAACGTTTTAGAGACAATGCCGTCTACACTACTGAATACGAGGTTTCGCCCTTCTAGTTAATGAACTTCTGATTATATCCATTAAATACTTGTTTGATATCCGTCAAGAAGCCAACTTTCAGTAAAATCTATGAAGGCCGAGAAGGGCCAAACTGCCTGTGTATGTTTTACAAACCTGAAGAAGCGAAGTTGCGATGCGAAGAAGCGAAGTTGCGATGCGAAGGAGCGAAGTTGCGATGCGAAGGAGCGAAGTTGCGATGCGAAGAAGGGAAGTTTCGATACAAAGGAACGAAGTTGCGATGCGAAGAAGCGAAGTTACGATGCGATGAAGCGAAGTTGCGATGCGAAGAAGCGAAGTTGCAATGCGTAGAAGCGAAGGAGCGAAGTTGCGATGCGACGAAGCGAAGTCATGAAGTGCCCATGTCATTTATCTCTGTTATCATTCGAATGTAAGTATAAGTTACATAGAAATATCGATAGGTTTGTGAGCCGACTGAAGTTGGTTCCCAGTTCCCAGTTCCTTATTCACTTGAAGTTAGCTCCCAGTTCCTAGTTCCCTATCCAATATTTGTACTGAAATTAAAATTAGTTTCCTTGTATACTTTTTAAACTAAGCCGGGTGCCACCCTGGATTTTATTGGAAAGGAAGCTCTTGTAGTGCAAGTTATTAATAAGTATCCGTTTTCCCGGCATGTTATTTCATATTACCGTAAAATTTTAAAAAGCTAATTTTCAAAAAAATATTTGTACTGAAATTAAAATAAATTTTATTTGATTATTTTTTTAACTAATCCGGGTGCCACCCTGGATTATACTGGAGAGGAAGCCCTTACATAACACATTATTAATGTATATCCGTATGCCCGGCATGTTGTTTCATATCACCGTAAAATTGAAAAAAGATAATTTACAAAATAATATTTGTAGTGAAATGTTATTTGATAATTTTAAAACTAAGCCGGGTGCCACCCTAGATTTAACTGGAGAAGAAGCCCTTAAAGATCATATTATTAATGTGTATCCGTTTGCCCGGCATGTTATTTCACTGTATAACTGTAAAATTTTAAAAAGTTAATTTTTAAACTAAGCCGGGTGCCACCCTGGATTTAACTGGAGAAGAAGCCCTTATAGAGCATATTATTAATGTGTTTCCGTTTGCCCGGCATGTTATTTCACTGTATAACTGTATAATAATTTTAATACAAATATTATTTTGAAAATTAACTTTTTTAAATTTTGCAGTCATATGAAATAGCATGCCGGGCAAACGGATGCACTTTAATAAAGTGTTCTGTAAGGGGTTCATCTCCAGTAAAATCCAGGGTGGCACCCGGCTTAGTTTAAAAAGTATACAAGGAAACTTATTTTAATTTCAGTACAAATATTGAATAGGGAACTAGGAACTGGGAGCTAACTTCAAGTGAATAAGGAACTGGGAACTGTGAACCAACTTCAGTCGGCTCACAAACCTATCGATATTTCTATGTAACTTATACTTACACTCGAATGTTAACAGAGATAAATGATATGCGCACTTCATGACTTCGCTTCTTTGCATCGCAGCTTCGCTCCTTCGCATCGCAACTTCGCTTCTTCGCTTCGCATCTTCTCTCCTTCGCTTCTTCGCATCGCAGCTTCGCTTCTTCGCATCGCAACTTTGTTTTATCGCATCGCAACTTCGCTTTTTCGCTCCTTCGCATCGCAACTTCGTTCCTTCGCATCGCAACTTCGCTTCTTCGCATGGCATCTTCGCTCCTTCGCATCGTAACTTCGCTCCTTCGCATCGCAACTTCGCTCCTTCGCATCGCAACTTCGCTTCTTCGTTTCTTCGCTCCTTCGCATCGCAACTTCGCTCCTTCGCATCGCGACTTTGCTCCTTCGCATCGCAACTTCGCTCCTTCGCTTCTTCGGGTTTGTAAAACACACAGAGGCAGTTTGGCCCTTCTCGGCCATCATACAAATCATTGACATACAGTTTATACAACCAGATATCGTATTTTGGTCACTTAACATGTAGGCCTGCTATGCCCATATAACATTATTTCATTTCTACCCGCATTAAAAACCAGAGGTAAAAAGATTAAAATATTTCAGGCTAAAAAAGTCCCTCAGGAAAAGCTTGGGTTAACAAAAACTGAGAATACACATCGTCATAAACAAGTATCGCTATAAAATATTCGTGTAAAAAAAAACATGAAAAATAACAATCATAAATTCTGATGTGCTGGGCTGACTTGCTCAAAAGATAATCCAGGATTAAGTTTGTAACGTCACAAAGAAAGACCATTATGACGCTACCAGCCCCTGCACGCTTGAATTAGCTAAATTTGTTCCTTCTCAGAAAACCTTAGCAAGAGGCCTGCTTGTAAAGATATAACATTAGAATGACATTACAATTTCTGAACACTGTTACATCACATAGATATTAGGCATGACTGTTATATCATAGTTTCATTGTCATAGCGTCAACACTTACATGACGTTACTCTAAAGTAAAACTGTGAATACGTCATTCTAGATTCTTAAATCTTGAATCTTAAATCTTATATCTTCTAATGTTACATCGTGGCATTCTAACGTAGCCATAACGTCAGTTTCTAAACGTTGTTCTTTTACCATTTAAGTATATTTTGTTGAGATTTATAATCATTGCTTGAAAACGGTTTTAGCATCTAGGCCTAATCGTCGCTTATTAATATACCCATAAGTGGAAAATCCGTCTTAGTTGTCTTGTTTTGCTATGTACCCAGCTTCTAAATGCCTCTTAAACAAGATATTTAAGAAATGACGCGGAGGGCTAAGTGCTATGAGGAGATTTATGGACTGGCCACCCACCCACCCACTCTACATTATATCGACCGAAGCGAAGCGAAGCTAATGTCAATATATATGTTTTTGTTGGTGACTGACCAGCCCAACATCTACAATGTGGCCCATATTTATATCCAATTGTTTGGTATTTTACCTCTTTCTCTTTGTAGCCTCTTTGTTCTATATAGTAAGACTTGACCGCGACAGTGCACACGGGAAGTAGCTCAAACGCGATCCAATATTTTGTTCTATAATAGGCCTATGGCCCAAAAAACCCACACGAAAGGGAGACAGTTAAATAATGGATACAATTTATGGATATTTCGCTACATCGTAGATAGGACAGGGATATCATTGCAATTCCTATAAGATTTTACTTTGTAGTATGTAACTCGGGTATATATGGGTATATAAGAGATGGTTTTTCTAGCAGTAATCTTGTCTTACTCCAATTCATTTAATTCTAATGGGACCTTTAATGGGTGTTTTATATTTTAAAAAGAGTAGTCACACTGGCACAGGGATATTGACAAATTAAAGCCGATAAATAATCTCATGTTCTAGATAAATTCTCAGAGACAAGTTTCTAGATAAACCTGAATCTCGAGTTGTTCTGGATAACTTATAGGGGCATTTCCAGAAAAGGCAATACATGTAATTGTGAAGTTACAAAGTCATTTACGGCGAATATGTAACACACATAGATATTAGATATGGGTGATAATAAGCACAAACAAAAAAATGTATCGTTTAGAGTTACTAGTAAACCCCTTAGTCTTACCAAATAAAGATGGGGCAGTTAAGGGTTATCTGATACAGATGGGAGTTTCGTCTTAACCAAGAAGTCCTTGAGAGATTTGTTCTTCTTGTACGCTATAATAGGTCTCTGTGGTAGAGGCTTACTCATTTTAGGTACCATGTTTTGTTATTCCTGTATTAGGAGACTTGCAAACCTGTTGCTAGGCTGATCATATTGTAATACAAAAGGAATACTGTCTACCCTGGAGCATTTACTGGGTTCATGGTTGAAACTCAATGGATACAACGTTTGAAGTGTTTTAACTCAATGAGCTTATCTCTCCTAGTGTTTCCGTTTGGTTTCCTCTTCAGAAGGAAAAACAGGAGGTTTTTTTAATCGGCATGATTTCAAAATGATCTATGACCGAATGGCAAGGAAGGGAGAAATGTTAACCTATTGGGGAGGTAATCAGCCGTAATCTGATTGAAATCAAATGGTTGTTGGCTCTAAGTCTAAGAGGATTTTTGGTTTCTTCAACATACTGTTTCAGGCACTTTCACAACTGATAAGATAAACCACATTTTCAGAATCATAGTTTAAACATCTGCTAAATAATAGACATGTTTAGTTTATTGCCCGACGAAGAAAGCTCTCTCTGGTATGTAACAATCTAGCTTACATTTAGTCTTCATACACTTGGAAGACCCGCCTGATTATATTACAGGGTGATTATGATGTTTTCGTACAGGTACTGATTCTGTAAATTGTCCTACATTATAACAACTGTTCAGTTTCTGAGGGTTTCAGATTTAATCTTGCGAAAAGTCGCGTAAAACATCTTCTCGGAATCAACGCCTTTCAGAGAACAGAACCAGGCTCGTTAAAAGAAGCGAGGGTGCTACTATTTATATGAAAACTTATTATTTAGAATTTAATATTCCCCTTAAATGTATGCGGCGGATGAAAAGAATAAGCATGTAGTAGTTGATGGGTATCCGTAGGTTTAAAGAACACAAAGATGTTTACCACCTTTTCCCAGGTTTTTCATGTTCCCACTCTGTCATAAAAATATAGGCACAATTCGGACTGAATCTTTTGACGACAGCACAGCCTTTTATTTGCTGGTATATTCGACCATTGAATTCAAAATCATTACATTTCAAACTGAGTTCTAACAGTTTAAGTACCTCAGCAGAAGGACGGTGTGAATCGGGATACCTATGGAAATCATTTTCAACAGACTGAAGACCAGCCTCAATATCGATATTGGTGTACATAGATTCTACGTCAAGGGTCACTTATAGGACGTCTTTATGAACCTGAATCTCCTATAACTCATGGAGAAAGTCCTCAGTATTTTTGATAAAACTGGGGTGCCTGTTGGCGATTTGGTTTGAGATGGTAATCAATAAGTTTTGAACTGTGGTAAGATCCAGAACCACAGTCTGATAGTGTAGGCCTAACCTGGGTGCATAGACGGTTGATGCCATTTCCCCTGTGGTTTATGAATTTTCGGAAGAATGTAAAAAAAAAGATTCTACTTTTGGATTCCCATCGCGCTAGTAGATAATCGTCTTGCCTAGTAGTGGGGATGTTTTGATCCTCTAAATACAGGATTATTTCGTTGAAATTCATCCTGTTTTCTGGCTAAATATGATTATCTAGTATTTTATAATGGTTAAGATTACTCAACTGGCGTTCTGTCTCATTTATGTAATCTTGTCTTGCCATTATAACCGTAGCAGACCCTTTATCAGCTGGCTTAATAAAGATATCTCGATTTTGACGATGCTTTATAGAGACTGTCTTTCTGCAATGGCGAGATTAGGTTGGTTTTTAGTATTGACAACCTGTTCAAATTATGTACTAAGTTTTGATTCACTGGCAGTTCTGGGGGTCAGTGGTTGGTGGTGCATAACCAGGGTTTTTTTTTTTCAATAAACTTTTGTTTCTGCCAATTAAAGCTTCTGTATTTATCTGCTCTAGCCAAAGTATCGCGATAGCAGAATATATAACTGTATTTCTGAATCTTAAAATCTCTGTCAGAGTATTTCTTTGGGGATGGGACGGCGGAAAGGCCACGGTCAAGGAGGGACCTATATGATGCCGTTAAGACGAGATTTTTGGTTAGAGTTACAATGTTTGTACCTAAGCCGAAATTGGACCTTGCCTTTATCCAAATCTAGTTTAAACCAAAGTGTTTAAGGCAATGATCATACAAGCAATTCGCTGTGTTTTCAGCTCAATGAATTAAGATTGATCTATTTTGGGAATTATGTTTGGACTAGTCATGTCGGTAGCTGCAGAATTTAGATCTTTTAAGGTCGAAATGTCATTGGCTGGTAATTTTGATGATGACTGTAGCTCTACGAAATACAAAATAGATTTGGAGAAAGTCTGCATAATACTAGTCATCATGTTTCGCATTTGCGGCATTGGCCTTGGAGTTTTCTTATTGTTTATTCCAACATTTAGTTAAAGAATTTTCGGTTGAAGCCCTTTATAATTTTGAGCGAGTGTCCGAAAGGAATTGAATGTTGCACCTGAAAAACATTATATTTGAATATCAGGGTGAGGTTGTAAGTTAATTCTAGCCAAATTAGAATCTCCTAATAACAAAATATTTTTGGTTTCTTTTGGAAGGTGCCATTAAGATAGGGTAGTATATCTGAATTTCTAAAATCTACTACTTTATTTAGTATTGAACTGACCATTATGTGGAACTGAAGGTGGAGACTTCACGGCATCAGAATAGGAACGATCAGACCTATGTCTGCATGATGAAGTTTAAA
Organism: Katharina tunicata; assembly: GCA_032466195.1. Lineage (NCBI taxonomy): Eukaryota > Metazoa > Mollusca > Polyplacophora > Chitonida > Mopaliidae > Katharina > Katharina tunicata. The sequence goes on along the minus strand of JAVFBZ010106413.1, from coordinate 6,695 downwards.
ACATTTCAGACACCGACTATTGTAAAACCGCATATATAAATATATTAAAAAAAATATTGCGAATAAAGGGTGGTATTGATAAATATGGGCGAAACATTTTCTGAGCAATGGTTTTAAGAACGTTGTATTCCCATGACACATGCCCTGTTATGCATATTAGGGGCCTAGTTACTACTGACATTAGTAAAGAGGTTTAAACGCACATAAGATACAATAAATACTTACAACTTAGTTAGTTAATAATTCTAACCAGATATTTATACGACGGACAGTTTTAAGCAATTGCACTGATTGTGGCGTGAAACTAGATATTTATCTGAAGGCAACCCAGTGAAGAAGTTGACGATCAGCTTCGCGGAAACAGACTACAAATAAAGACCTGGTCTATGCATTCTCTACTTCTAAGGTGAAAGGAAATAAAATTCTCAAGAAACATTGTCCTGTAATATTTCCACTTCCTCTGTATCTACGCTTAGCCTATGGGCCGTTATAATTCTTTTTCGATTAAATCCTGCCCGATTAAATCCTGCCCTTATATATAATTTTAATGTAGAGAAAGAAAATTTGCTTGCCTTCATCTGGATTCGAACTCTGGTCTCTGGCTAGCATATTAATGTGACTTAATACGATTTTAAAGGTCAAATATAGAATCACAAACGTAAAAATATATTCATGGATCGAATTAAATAAATAAGATAACTTTGAAAAAAAGTATAAATCACTGTTACAATTATCTGACTTTTAAATATTCGTTTTTTAATAAAGCCTTTATAAAATGTCTTTACAAAACGGTTGCGTTGATATGTCATATTTTGTAGAAGGCAAAACGACATTCAAACTTTAAACGCATAGTGTGAGGAAAAGTAAAAGTAAAGGTTCATTTAAAACGATGGGGGAGGGTGTGGGTAGAGGGGGTATTGTAGATTGAACCATACTGATAAGGTAAAATATCTGAATACTCTCTCTTAACCTAGGGATACGACCGGGTGTTGGCCTATTGATGGATTAGGCTTCTCTTAACAGTAACATTATTCAATGTGCTGCTCGGTTGATTCATTCGATTGGTGTTTAACGCCGTGCTCAAGGTTATTTCACTTATATGGCGGCGGTGTATTCCAACAGAAGACAGCGACTCTAGCCTAACCAAAAAATGAGAAGTCGCTTCAATGTTGGAAAGATATATGTAATGTTCCTCCAATGATAAATATGACAACTTGAATAAAATCTCGATACATACACATGTACTGCACGTAGCCAGAGGCATGTCTTGCTCAATTATCATTGGCTGTATTATACGGAACAGATTGAACTAAATCTGGTGAATATATTGCTTTCTCGTTGCTGGTAGGGAAGGAATATATGGTAAATAAATACAGGTTCACAGTTCGTTATGCAATATTGTTATGCTATAACATACGGCCAAACATATGTATTTTACAATTCTAAATAGAAGACGGGCTGTTTGTAAATAACAAAGATCCCAATGATTAATAAGGAAAACGTACATCCAAAAAGACATTCACCTGTAAAACGAATGCTCTATTTAATGTAAACAGCATCAAAATGTTCAGGTTTTAACAATAAGTAGTTATTTATGCGACATGCTGTTGTTTGCCGTTTGTTATAGCATCTGATGTAGAAGATGTTTGACTGTATGTTATAGCATCTGATGTAGAAGATGTTTGGCTGTATGTTATATCATCTAATGTAGAAGATGTTTGGATGCATGTTATAGAATCTGATCTAGGAGACGTTTAGCTGAATGTTATATCATCTGATGTAAAAGATGTTTGGTTGTATGTTATAGCATCTGCTGTAGAAGATGTTTGGCTGTATGTTATAGCATCTGATCTAGAAGATGTTTGGCTGTATGTTATAGCATCTGATGTAGAAGATGTTTGGCTGTATGTTATATCAACTAATGTAAAAGATGTTTGGATGCATGTTATAGCATCTGATCTAGGAGACGTTTGGCTGAATGTTATATCATCTGATGTAGAATATGTTTGGCTGCATGTTATAGCATCTAATGTAGCAGATGTTTGGATGGATGTTATAGCATCTGATGTAGAAGATGTTTGGCTGTATTTTATAGCATCTGATGTGAAAGATGTTTGGCTGCATGTTATAACATCTGATGTAGAAGATGTTTGGCTGTATTTTATAGCATCTTTTGTAAAAGGTGTTTTGCTGGGTTTTTTATAGCATCTAATGTAAAAGATGTATGGCTGTATTTTTTTTCATCTGATATAGAAGACGTTTATATGCATGTTATATCATCTGATGTAAAAGATGTTTAGCTGTATGTTATAGCATCTAATGTAGAAGATGTTTGGATGTATTTTATAGCATCTGATGTAAAGATGTTTGGCTGTATGTTATAGCATCTAATGTAGAAGATGTTTGGCTGTATTTTATAGCATCTGATGTAAAGATGTTTGGCTGTATTGTATATCATCTGAAGTAGAAGAAGTTTAGATGCATGTTATAGCATCTGATGTAAAAGATGTTTAGAACACAGATACATTGTTATGGATAACAACTTCTAGGTTTATTAGCACGCGACGTTTCGGTCTAGATCCTAAGACCGTTTTCAAACATATGACCGAAACGTCGCGTGCTAATAAACCTAGAAGTTGTTATCCATAACAATGTGTCTGTGTTCTATACCTACCAGCTTCTAAATGCCTCTCAAAGAAGTAAAAGATGTTTGTCTGCATGTTATAGCATCTGATGTAAAAGATGTTTGGCTGTATTTTATAGCATCTGGTGTAGAAGATATTTCGCTGCATGCTATAGCATCTGATGTAGAAGATGTTTGGCTGTATGTTATAGCATTTGATGTAGAAGATGTTTGGCTGTATGTTATATCATCTAATGTAAAAGATGTTTGGATGCATGTTATAGCATCTGATCTAGGAGACGTTTGGCTGAATGTTATAGCATCTGATGTAACAGATGTTTGGCTGTATTGTATATCATCTGATCTAGAAGACGTTTAGATGCATGTTATATCATCTGACGTAAAATATGTTTGGCTCCATATTACAGCATCTGATGTATAAGATATTTGACTGAATGTTATAACATCTAATGTAAAAGATGTTTGGCTGATTGTTGTAGCAGAATCTTCACCTACGTCAGGCAAATCCACCAGATACATGGATTATATAACTGAAACTTGGACAGAAGGCGAAGGCTGACTAAATCAATATTATCTCGAAAGACTATATCAACATTTTGAAGCGAGAGCAGTCTGTATGGTGTATTATATCGACAACAACATACACATTGTGCAGGCCAATTCGCGTGTACTTATGACTAAGCTTGGCTTATAGCCACTCAATTCACTAATTTTAAGGGATAACTTATTTTAACAGTCATTCCTTACGTTTTTGTTTGGTGTTTGTTTACTATAGGACGGCAGTGTACTTTTTATAGTAAACCATTCCATATCACAGTGTTAAGGTTTTACTTTCTATTTAACACAGATGCTACAGAAAGCATCTATATACTCAGACCATCCGCGCATAGTCACAGGGGATGTTTATCAGCACACTCTGGCTTTGTTCACACGACATAATAGAACCATGCATTTCAAACCTCGCATCATGTTATCTTTTAAATTAATTGATTCAACTTTAATAGAGCTTTAAAGCGATCAGTTTCATGAAAGATCGGTAGGCAATTTACCAGATCTTTGAGACAGACAAATGACCAATCTAACGATAACTTGTTTAAGCGAGCATTTTGAAGCTGGGAACAACAAAAACACAACTTTGATGGATTTTCAATATACCCTATCAATATACCCAGATATTGAAAATTAATCAAAGTTGTTTTTTGTGAATATAAAGATCTTAATTAGTAGAATCTATGTGTCTTTGTTTGTAGAAGCGGATCAACCCGGGATTGTTAAGTGCAACGTCTAAATAGAAGGCAAATTAAGCGTATTTTTTTTCAAAACTGTACTCCAGAAACATACACTCAGATACATGTACATATGGAAATGCTGGGACAATGGTTGTTATAGAGAAAGCTTGACACACAGTGAAGCTGGAATGATTTAAACATTACTCGAGTGGGTGGTGGCAATGATAACCTACGAGACGAGAAACGTCGAGTAGGTTATAACCATCCACGTTAGCAATATGATGGTATTCAAACTTCCATGTGAAATATTCTTTTTATTATTATATCGAAGAACAAATCATTTAACATCACATTTTCCCTAATGTTCATGCACAATTTCAAAGCAGTGTGACGGGAGGTAATTCGTGGCGCCATCCATTTGTTGCTTGCTGACATTAATTGCGTCTTTCTGCAATCTCACAATAGCAACGGAGGCCGCTTACGTGATACTTTTCGAAATTTAATAACAAATTGTAATATCAAAAGTGTAATTCAACCACAGCGAAATGTCACTTTTATCGGTGAAGGACATCGTGATATTTCCTCAGTATATATATTAAGAAAGACTAACATAGAATATGTACACGTTCGCCTTTTTACTTAACTGTCGCGAACAATAAAACTCCTTCGGAAATCAAATAAAAAGTGACAAGTTTTGTAAGACTATAACTATTTGTTAAATCAAAAAAAATATTTTACCATTTATGCAAAAACTAACTTTTTTCTTTCAGAACTGATATACTTGTATAGCAGAGTAGGTCGTTTGATTATATTATATGTTGTTAATTTTTATTTGAAAAACATTCTTTCAAAAAAAGTATAACATTTTGTCAAAGGTCGGTGTGTTTTTAAAATTGCAAAACAGGTTGTAACACCTGGCTCCATTAAGACGCCCTTAAAACTTGTACTTAACGAAGCTGTAGGTTTTCTGGTGTTTAAGGTTAATATCGACGACAATTCCCCTCAGACGATGTGACAATTTATCGAAACTGGGAAATATTCAAACTCTAGATATAATATCTAAATATGTGCTGAAAATGTTGCAAGTACAAAACAAGAACAAAAGTAATCAGCAGCCTAATTAATAATAAGAATTTCCGAGAAAGCATTGTCAATGTAAAAGTAAAAGTATCTAAAAAATATTGGGAAATGCCAAGTTGAAAATAACTTCTTTATAACAGATATGTCACATGAATATCTTACAGATATTTGCTGAGAAATCCCATTGAATTGAACTGCATCGTTAATCAGTGACATTTATAGCTATAGATTACAAAAGCAAGCTGCTGTAGATCTGAGAGGATTCGTGCTGGTTATATTTTATTAAAGATATTCCCGTTAAGTTATTTTCACACGAAGGTCTTCATTAGATCCCATTGCAAACACACCACACACAAGCAAATTGGTTTGGTGCTTACAAGTGATAATAAATTCCTGGTTGTGGCCGTAAGTAAATGTAAGGTTGATAATATACCTAATGTACTCACAACGAATGTATTTTGTTAAATTACTTTTTTATATTACTTTTCGAAAGGATATATCATTTTTAAACTTGAAAACTTAAACCAGGCTTGTTTAAGAGGAATTTAGAAGCTAGATGCATAACAAAAAAATGACTTAAATTTTTTTTTTTTTATATATAAAAAACATGATTTAGATTGATTATTTTTATATCAAAAACAAGGCTAATATGGATTTTCTCATTATAAAGTTCCCTCCCTAATCTTGTGAATGTTGTCGATAACGTTATTCATGGTTTAGATATCCTTCTTTCTGAGATACAATACTACATGGGGTATAACTATATATGTGCAAGAGTATGAGTTAAATACGTCATTCAGGCACTAATGGTCGGCACGATAACATTTTCGTACTATTTTTCAATTTAGAGATTATACCCAAATCTAAAGAAAGAAACGTTGCATTTTCCTTTGTTTTCCAAGTATAAGACAAATTTAGTCAATCTTATACTGGGTTTAGGTACAAACGGCTGCGATAAAAATAACTTGTTGTTTTAAACAATAAACAAGGGGATCTAAACTATTTGTAATATATCTTGTTTGAGTGGCATATAGAAGCTGGGTAAATTACAAATTTCTGGTATATTAGATTATTACCAACGACAATTCCCCTCAGACGATGTGACAATTTATCGAAACTGGGAAATATTCAAACTCTAGATTTAATATCTAAAGATGTGCTGAAAATGTTGCAAGTACAAAACAAAAAACAAGAATAAAAGTAATCAACAACAACAACCACAACACAGTTTCGTGCTAAAGATCCATCCCCAGTGCTCATCACCCTTCCATTTATCGGGAACATTAGTTACAAGTTAAAAAGAATGCTAAAAAGTAATGCCAATATTGATTGTGTCTTTACTAGCAATAGGACTTTAAAAAGTTGCCTCAATGCCTCTGGCAAACAGCCTGTGCCAGTTTCCCCCCAACCTATAAAATTGTGTATACAAAATATCTTGTTCATGTGAGAAACAATATATAGGAGAAACATCCCGCCCTCTTAGTATTAAAGAACATAGAACATCCACAGAACAATTAGACTATAAATCAGCAGTTTCGGAACACATTCAGTCCAACCCAAGACACACTATTGATTGGAAAAATGTGAAAACCATCAAGAATAAGCTTCAAAATATGACAACAAGGAAACTTATGGAAGCTATCCAAACAAGGAAACATGGAAGCTATCCAAATAAGACGCTTCAAACCTGATCTAAATAGAGATGTAGGCTTTTACATTCCATCAGCATATGATGACCTTAT
>JAVFBZ010106340.1:10455-25059 GCA_032466195.1 Katharina tunicata | reverse complement strand
TGCTACCCCCAAAAATTACTGAATTATCCCGCTTTGTATTAAAGAGATAATTCTATTAATATTTCGCCTATGCGTTTTTTTTTTGACAGAGTATATATAGAAACTACGGCATTACTGTGCTTTGGATGAATGTAAGCCAATATAATATATTTAGAATAAAACCTAAACACGACTGCACACCCTAACGTTATTGCGTGGAATCAATTCGCACCACGCGATTTGAGACACTTAAACTCTTCATTAACACCAATAAATCCTCAGTATATCACAATGCAAAGACAGCCACGAACGTTAACTACACTTATCATGACGGAGCGTTTTGATTCAAATTAGCAACACTCTTTAGTTTCTAATCAATCAGCGATTAATTCGATTGAAGACAGCCATATCTATCTAATTGCATTTTATGATTTTATCATAAGATACAATCATTGCATTATTTAGTTCGGACCACATTGAAATAAATTGATAAATAGGAGATAAACATTAAGTTGAAATAACATGGTTCAGAAAACTTTGTTATCACACAATATCACGTATATATATGACCAGAATATGTCAAATACATTGAAATTGTGTCGCGCAATGATCAAGAAGAGTGCGTTTTGTTCGTTGTTCATTTGTTTGGCGTTTAAACTGGTATACATCATTTCATTCACTTCTCTTGTGATGGTACATTTTGTACTACGCGAAATATTTCTGAAGTACAAAGTAGGCGATGCGCCAAGGTTGTTTAAATAATAATAATGGTAGTTTGGAGAATAGAACATGGAATGTTTAAAAATACTGGTCAAAAACAGAACGACGAAAAACATTTTGTGCATTCTGGAAATGTATTTGAGCTTTCGGAGATTATCTTAGTCCATCATCAGAAATTGCAAAACTTAGTGGAAATCTTACATGAGAATTGATACAAACAACTGAGAACAGTTCACTTTAAAACAATGGTGAGTGTTTTACATAGAGAAGACACAAAGGAAGAAATTGCATTTGGAGGCCATTATTTGTAATCTGGCCCCCTACAAGCAGTCCCATAAAATTCTAAACTGCACAGACAATGATTTTAAACCCTGTTTTTAGTGCCATTTCTGATGATGGAGTAAGATACTGTCAGAAAGCTTAAATACATTTTCAGAATGTTCAAAGTGTTTTATCGTTTTGTCTCTGGCCAGTAATGGTAGTTTTTATTTGAGGCAAATATTCCATACAAATATAAGCACATCTGGAAGATAGGGGATGCTTTTGGGTGTTTTTGACTAATTTAAGAGACATGGAGACCTTCCGAATGAATTATTTAGAAGTCACTGATTGCCATGGACTAGAAAGGAGCAGAAAAAGCAATTTGTTTGACACTTCAACCAAGTAGCCTCGACTGTAGAATGCCATAACAAATTCTTTATATCTATTTTTCTCACCAAAAGCATGTAGCGATATCTAACTAGGTCACGTCAGTTTGGCCAAATTATCACGGTTGCACTATGTTGTGATTATGTCCCAGAACAGAGGTAATCACCGATTACTATAAACTCTTCATTAAAAGAACAAGTGCCAACATCCATCATTTTTTTTAGCAACGGCGATGGTACAGATACATTACGTTAATTACACGCCTCGCGTCTGTGAACACGTCTGTTTCTATTCTTTAGCGATACATTAGTATTAAGCAAAGACGATTTTTGTCAATAGTTATAATTTATATATCTATATATTTATATATACATTTATGTTTTTATTTAAATAATTATAAATATAGTATTTATATATTTTTAACTATTTGGTTTTGTATTATTATTATTATTATTATTATTATTAACTGTATCAATCTTACCATTAATTACACAAGGAATTTTTCCATCGTATTACTAGAACACTTTTCCTGAATTATTTATTTTTCTGAACCCAAAATTAAGTGAATCTGCGTAGAACGTCCGGACTACTGAGCTTTGGGTCTACTGAGCGTTAATATTGGCACAGTTTACATGCCATACCATACACATGGTACCAACTACATAATTATATGCTAGGAATTTTAAAAAGGGGATTATGAATATGTTTGGAAATAAAATAAGACCACTATGATGACATTAACAATATGGCATAAGACGCCCAGTAAACCGTTAATATGTATAAAGGTGATCCTCATGAGGTTATGGTATAATTCCTCTTACAATTTACACCATTTAAAAGGACCCTTAATACAATACGGCCATAATCTAGCTTCTCTTAACTTTTTTGGTTTACGAAATTGAATAATTAAGTTCACTTGTTTGCACTTTTCTTAGTACTCCTACAGAAGCCGTGCACAATATTAAAGTATGTTAATAACTGCGCAAACACTAACCAAGTTCGTCATTTTTTAAAAAATAAACGTATTGTGTACCGTCAACTATACATATAATACTTATTAAATCCTTTCTTCCCAACAATTGGTACACTTTTAAGGTTTGGACATCTATCTATTCTATTTTCAGGTAGTAACAAAGTTACACGCCCTGAAATAGATAGTACCAGTGCAATCGTTAAATTTTGTTGACAAGTAATTCTCACCTAGAATACATTTTCAAATTTACTAGGAAAAATCGTAACTAAAAAGACAAGAAGACATAGTTCATGTTTATTAACCAGAGATCTGAATGTGTGAGTTTAAATTTGGTTAATTTTTTTGTTTAAATTATGCACAATATTTCTTAGCGTTATCTTTACTAGTTCTATCATTATTCTCTCTAAACGAAATGTGAGAGATTCAGCACAAGTTATTATACCCCAGAAAGCTTAAGGCATCAGTTTAAACTTTTACATGATGCAATAGCAAATTTGATGTTGAAATAGTTAATAATTACGGAATCCAACATTTCACCAAGAATGTCTTAAGCAAACTTTTTCCAGAAAACTAAAAAATGATATATTCTTCCGTCTGTTTTTTTTTAGAGAAGATCCTCACGAAAACAAATCGCTTGACAGATATGTATCCTTCAAATCTACTGTTCAATTAACGATTCTCCGTAAACTGAGCCCGGCCTTGTTCTTTTTGATTAAATACCATGTTACAACTAATTTATTTTATCCTTCAAAAACGACTTACTATTTTGGGGAACTTTAGGTTCAACTTTATTCTGACTGTTATTATTCACCAAGAGAAGTAAATTGCGAACTCTTTCTCTACCGATGACAAGACATGATGGCAGAAAGTCAATTACGTTCTTAAGAAGAAAAGACAGAACTGAAAGAGGATGTTTAGAAAAAATCAATTAGTTTTGAAACGTTCTGGGTCGAATTGTAGACGAGAACCAATAAGGCTGGCCATGCGCAAGACGTACATGTACGTATATCGTTTGTACTTACTTAAATCCCTCAATAATGCATTAATAATGTTTCCACCCTATGGCTGACAAACAATCGGCTGGCACATAGTATTACGATTTATAATTGTGGATCATATATTTAATCGGAGTATTGGCCAAATTTATTTGTTTTATATTCAAATGTGATTCGTTTCAACCGTCGCAATTTACCGTCTGATGTTATATATTGCATATTTGTGAATGATAGGTTCAGTCCATAACATTTATATAGCGTGATGTTATTCAGTCCACGTTCTTCTTTTGTTTCATAGTAAACCGGCCAAGCACATCTAAGGCGCCATATTAATTGAAATCCCAGACATGGTATCTACATTCTAGCCTGATATATACTACAAATATTTCAAACACTTGGGCAGTAGATCGCGGTGCAATGCAAAGGACAGATAATCGATTCTATTCTATTATTGAAACCAAAAGGAATCTTTCTTACGTTCCTGTAAAAAAAAAGCCTTGCCTGCCAAAACAGCGCCAAGAACAAGATATACGGGACGGGAAGAGCGCAAACTCTGACAGCATAGTCAAAGTTGGGCCAAGCAACACTGATTTAACATTGGAAACGAACTTTTTTCTATATAACTTTGTGTTTAAATCCCAAACACACAATTTGATCAATCACACATGTATTATAATTTGTGCTGTTATTATGTAGGTTATTGATACACATTTGGTTCAACAAACAGCATTAATCTTTCTATACAGCGTTTGCGAACATATTAAACACAAACAACGTTTGTTTTTGTTTTGTTTTTAAATTTAAATTTAATTGAATAACCCAAAACAAAGGTTACACGGTAAAGGAACACAATCAAGCAAAACTTCATAATGGTGTTTCTGGTCTACAGAGGGTCAGCCCATCAGATGCATCTTACTATCTTAAAACCTGTCATTATATCAGAGAGGATCATACTGCTGAACTCAGCACTATACATCCCAGTCTTGACCACATAAACTGTGAAAGCCGAAGACAGATAAAATGTTGAGTTAACATGTAATTAAATCATATCCGACCTAAGATCAAATATAACTTCTATCCAGTCTTCAAGGGATATCAACACCTTATATACTGGATTTCAAATTGAACGTAGACATCATGTCTAGTCGGAACGCACTATACGAGACTATAAATAACGTGAGATAAATTCACAGCACGCAACTTGTTAGGCTTTTTGGCTCTTGGAACTCTGCATTAACAACAACGGATCATCAGCTGAACATAAGGACAAGGCAACCAAGGCCGGGAACTATACTATTTGTACTTGATGTTAAACCATTCATATTTTGATTCCAAACTCCCTTTTCCTTTACTCAAAATGTGCTTCCCTCTAATTGGTCAACTATTTTCTCTCTTTGTTAAGTTTGATTACATCTATATACTTGCCTCTTGATACGTCTAGCCCATAAAACAGACTACAACAAAGGATACTTATCACACGACAAACATTAGGCCCTATCGAATTAAAATTCTGAGATTATGAACTCTTCAAAAAATGAAACGCAAAGTACAATGTGAAAGTGTTTTCAGTTCTCCCTTAAATAGTACATAACTCATTTCATTTGGTTTCCACAAGTATGGAATTAAACATAGTGATAGTTACGAGCCCTGAATGTCATGGCGAAGCTCACATTCATGCACGTGGTGGTGTTCCAATCAGTACCTGGGGACTGATTTTCAAAGCAATACGACGTTTTGAACGCGCCGTTGTCGTGACGACACAACGTCTTCAAAACTGGGCATCATAATAACTACGTGTGCGACCATTTGCGAAGGCTTAGTGAACAGCCCCTTTCGATCAATGGTCTACAACACCTTGAACAATCTGAATAATTCTACCGATTCTGTCATATGGGATTCCTCTTCATTTTTCATGGAACACTGTTCCAGTAAGCATGTGAGCAGTATGTGGACTGGGAAAAATGCAAAATTGTGTCGATGTACCGAATCGGTGCCAAATTTGTCCACCAGCTGAACGCATTTCGGAGCAAAGCTCACATTTCGACATCGGTAGACGCACTGTGTTCCATCACATCGTTGAAGAAGAAACAGTTATTCATCACTGAAACTGTCTCAGAGTATGGATTCTGCAAGATGTTGCACACTCGGAAACCTTGATGTCGACCCAAACGTCTCAATGCTGGCCCAACTATCAAAATGAAAGACGTAACGATCTTGGGGGGTAGACACTTTTTGCACCACTTCTTCCACGGTCCTATGTGGCATTTAGGAAGGCATATCGATCCCATAAACGAGACATGGTGCTCTGGGGCACATGGAAATGATATTACTGCTGATTGGGGATATCACTTTAAATGCGTCAAATGGCGATGTTGCGATCGGTCGGATTCAATCTCGGCATATCCTCCATTCCAGTCGACAAAGGTTTATTTTATGTCAACTGAATATAGGATTTTTTATTGACACTGCACATATAGATGACCCCCGCCCCCTCCTCCCCTATGTACACCAAACATACATATAACTGTAAAGTCCCATAACCCGGTGTCTTTAAATGAGTCCCTTAAACTAGATTAAGGTTACTTTTGTTTGTTATTTTATTCTCTTTTAAACATACTTTTTGCAGCTCTGTGTTGTTGAGATGGAAAAATATGATCTATATGAATCACGGTTTTTTATCGAAAGTAGTTTGAATTAAATTCAGATTAAATTATACCTTAAGGAATAGGATAGACCTGTGTTTATGTCTTGGATGACAATCAACAAAAGCTAAATGCAAAGGTAATTACATGCTCTGATAAAACGTTATTAAAAACAATTACAGGCCTAATTATGGTACAAGTCTGTTTTTCTTATCTTGAGTGATAAATTAACATGAGTAAAGGGAATATTTTTCAATAAAGTTGCTTTTGTTAACTTGTTAGTCTGAATGACAACATTCATTACATCAGAAAATAATTAAGCTTTTATTAAAAGTAATACTAAATTTAGGTTAAAAAATAACGATTTATTTCTGTGTAAAATTTGAAAAAGTTAAAGATTTCAGAATCATTTGTGGAGATTTGTCCTTGTTAGGCTTGTCTTGTTAGAGTCACATAACGTTTATTATTGCATGTTAGACATTCTATTCATGCATCTATAATCTAAGTAATAGACATTTACATTTACTCGTTACAATGTTAATACACTTTTAAACTGCCAAAATAACATGTGGCCCAATCAAACTAAGTAGCAATTTAGTGAATAATGCTTTAATAGGTGACATAAACAATGGGCCGTCCCAAATATTATTTATCCTTTATGTGGCCCTTCCTGGGTTTTGCTATAAAAATTGAGGATACTGTTATTTAACTGCTTAACGCAGTCTATCTTTATTACAATATTGAATTAGGTCACTTATATATGCAGCTTAGTCATTTCCATGCCTTTTGAAGAACATCATTCTTACTTACGAGTATTCTATAGAATATATTGAAGCATTTCATGTGTAATGAAATACTAATAGCAGTATACATATAAAATGGAGTGAAGACCCCGTGGCTGATGTCATGGGGTAAGATCATTCCTCCTAATGATATATTTCGTCCTTCAGGAGCTATGTTATTGAATTCCTGTCTAGTTATTAATAAATCGCATAAACGGTTTGTTCAGTGCACGTTATCCTCAACTGTAAATCGGTACATCACATCGAAGGTGGCGTGTCCATTATAAACCCAGACACAGTGGCTACATTGTAGTCTGATATACACTACTGATGAGTTTCTAAACCTTATGTATATCACAAGTCTCGTTGTATGAGAAAGGACTGCGTATCTAGTTGATTCTGTTGCACTTTAGGTTATATCATTTCCTCATATTCCTCTAAATAATTAGATTCATTCAAGACACACAACAGTAAATGTATCGAGTCGCAAGATGGGCTCGGTATTTTTTTCTTTTCGGGTAAAATTTAAATGAATGTGTACCAGCAATGTTAGAAGATGTACATAAGAATACTTTGTATTCCAGTTATAATTCTCGCTGACTATATGTCTAATCATACGATCATACATTTTAACTACCATCCTGGCATTTTTCCACCTCTTAGTTCGAGAAACTGTATTATTGCTGCTTATTGCGTGCAACGACATGTTAAATACAAACAACCGTTTTTTGCTTAATTGATGAGAACAGAGACAAAGTAATACAAACATTTATACACATAATCTTCAGAACTGTAAAGTGCTTTGCTCCATTCAATGATTCAGCTTTTCACCCTAAACAAATGCGTATTTACATAGGACAAATATTTTAATTTTCGTTCAGAGAACACCCATGGAAGTGCTTTGCAATTGGTACAGCGGGTGGTTGGGTGGGAACCTCCTGGTACTCTCTGGGCTAAGGGGCAGATGATGCCGATTTGTTGTAGTGTCCTGTTTTGTTAATGTTATGTCAATATTTTGTGCTTCATGTTGCCAGCGTCATTTACGGTGGTTTCCTTCACCGATTGAACTGGCACGCCGTCATATAAGTGAAATAACCTTGAGTACGGCGGAAAACCCACTCGAACAAACAAGCAATCGGTCCATCATTCTCCAAATTATATTATTTGATCTTATTATTACAGACGAATCTATATTTTCATCCACGATAATATAACAATTTTCTACGGATCTGCGTTGACCTCCGGCTGAGAGGATAACCAGTCAATGTACAAGATAAACCTTACTTCGGCTTAATCCCGCCAAAAAATGACAAGACAAATTGCTAATCCGTGGAAATAAATATAAGCTCATGATTAACGACGCACTTATCTATCACAAGATAAAATAAATCTTCTACTTTATCTTCAGGGGAATCCTGCAGGATATACTTTTTACATAGCATAGCTACTGGACCATTTGCATTCTGGACACATTTAAACAATCCTAGAGAACTATGGTAGGACGGATGTTTGTTAGTGTAAGACAAACTTTGTTGGGATATCACAGAAGTTCAAATAATTATTATCGTCACAGCTCACTCATTTTATTCCTATGGGAAGTTAGAACAGATTTCCATCCCCCTTTTAGAGGATAATGTGTAAATTGTGCTTTGGATATTGATCAGTGGTAAGTGTAGGTGCTAATGACGTATAATTAGTGATCGTGGCTGATGTAAGTCTTACTAAGTATTCCAAACTGTGGTACTAACGCCAAGTTTTTGGCGCTGGTTTGTTGGCCTGGGAGAGTAGTGGACGTTTTATTGATCTCCTAGCTTGATATCCAGCGGTTTCAAGGCGATTCACAACGGTTCTTGTAGAGCGACATCAAAATTCCGGGCGTTGTTCTTCCAGATCGTGCGACATGTAGCTATCACAGAATGATGAACATCACTTTGACAACAAATGGCTCTACACTACAATCCAGAGTTTATAAGGTCAATTATTATCCGCCTTTCTACTCACCGATTCTTCATCGTTTCGTGAAGCTGCTGCAATATCTCCTGATTACTCTTTGAAACGCCATAGACAAGTTATGTATCTCATTTCTAACTGGATTTGGGCATCCCGTGGCTTCACAGGATTGCACGTGCAAATTGGGTATTACAATTTGTAATGTGTGTGGTGTCAATCAATGCGTTGTGTTGGGATCATTGAAATCCATATGCAACAACATGTGGCATACATTTTATTTGTGCCTTATATACCAGATGGCGCTTATTCACGGTGAATGCTCGAAATCAACAGAACAATTGACATCAGCGTGGTTATATTGCGGTTCAAGTAAACAGGAACATCAGCAAGATTTATATTTGTCCATATAGTCAGACTTTGCTCATCCTTCTCTCGTCTTTGAATTGAACTTGCTTTGAATTGAACTACAATTATTTTTACACGGGTTTTATCCGCAGACTTTCAAGGTCAAAGTCAATGTTTCCGTATACAAATTCCGTCGGTTTTGGTTCATACACTGCCTTATTGCCCAAGCTTGGATAGCTAGGGTTTTGTTCCAAATTACTCCACTGTTTACCAGTAAGTTGATATTAAAACTCTGTTTTTAAACCTGTCGAATCACATAACGATGTCCGTGCAGCTTTCTTTGACATAAGTAAAACCTTTGATATGGTACGGCCAACAGGTGTCCTATATTAACTTATTATTGCAGGGATAAGAGGTTGGCTAGAGTGGTTCAAGCGCTATCTATATCAACGTAGACAATTTGTTGCTTATAACCATTGAGCAATCTCAACTACTCGTCGTCCCAGCAGGCGTTTCTCAATGTTCGGTTAACAACGATAATGTTGTGGACATCAGCTCAAATATCCACCTCTTTGCTTACGACACATTCATTTTTTGTTGCAGTTGAAGATCCATTTACAAGTGAAAAATCCTTAATTCAGAAAGTGACAGACTGGACTGACAATTATTCGGTATACTTTTTTTTAAACATAAACTTTGGTCTAAAACGTACGCCAAACTTTAGACCTGGTCTCCTATTTTGGGACAACACTGTGTGTGAGGTATCTTAGGCAGCTGCTTAAGGTCAATTGAGGTGTCACATCGAGGCAATATTTTAGAGGGTTAACCAAGTGATCAAATGTTTAAAGGTTTAAAATGCTGTTTGCCTCGTAAATCTTTACAAACAGTGTATACTTCATATATAATTCCAATAGCGAGTTATAATGATGTAATAGGGAGCAGTTGCAAGTAGAAACAATTCATCAAACTTGAAAACCGCCACTTATACGCCCCTCGCACTATTTGTGTAGCAATCCGTTGGGCCGGCTATAAGCTAATCTATACAGTAACTGGTTTCTTGGCATTATAAGTAACGCGGTGGGAAAGACACTAGCTCCTCTCGTTTTATAAAATGGTAAGTAGATTGTGTTCGCCTAACATATCTCCTCTTGTCCGGCTGACTTTCAAGCGATTATACCCTTTAACAAATCGCATTGACCTATTTGTTAAATTTTAGCGAACTGAGTTATATTGTAACTCATTTATTCGTGGAATAATCCAGATAGCAATATAAAATTCTCGTCAACCTATAGTGCCTTTACTACATCGCAAATCCCAAAGTTATCATGCAGACTACGACTTGGATACAGCGAATTAAATGGTCGTAAACTTAACCACTTCATCTCGGATAATGCTTCGTGTAGCTGTTCACATAATTATGAAGGAGTTTAACGCTGTTTTCTTCCATTGTCAACCGTTTACCAACCAATGTGAACGCAAGCAGGATGATATATCTAAAGTTGTGGTAACACTCAGGTGTAGTTTTCTCCTATTTGGAATGCCAACTTGACTGTAAATGATAACATGGAAATATTATCTAGTTTGCACAGGTTCTTGGTCGATACAAAGCGCTTTGATAACCCAGTAACGGACTACCTGATAAGTTTCCTGTTAAAGTATAGAACTTACACTAGCGTATTAACCAGGTAGTGTTTTAGTGCTTTTATTATTTAAGCTCTCAATATTTTGTCATTTTCTCAGGATCTTCTGTCTGTTTTATATCGTTTTTCCTCACCTTGCTATAAACTTTTTACTGTTGTTTTTGTATGGGAGTTGTGTTAATAAAGCCAGTGCCTGTTCACCAATCCTAATTTCAACACTGAAATAAAAAACTATTTAAACGAATTTATTTCAGGGTTTGTTCTTTGTCGTGTTTTTTTAATACGAAAATATAATGGTACACGACATACTACTAATAAAAGCAAACATCCAGCCTCTGACTTTAATATGGTTAGTTCTTTGACCATCAGATACTGACGTTTTCTATATCTCTATTGGTTAGAACTGATCATTATTTGTTCAGGATCATATCTACTAAACTGGATTTCGGTGGTGCAGTCGCGACAGTAATCCATTTAGTCAACCGGAATCCATATCTAATTAATCTCAACATTAGCGGATTCCAACGAAACGCATTAATGTAACTATTTTGGTTAGAACTGATAATTATTTGTTCATGATCATATCTACTGACACTGGATTTCGGTGGTGCAGTCGCGACAGTAATCCATTAAGTGAACCGGTATCCATATCTATTTAATCTCAACATAGCAGAATCCAACGAAACCCATTAATGTTACTCTTTTGGTTACAACTGATAATTATTTGTTCAGGGTCATCTCTATTGAAAATGGGTTTCTGTGGTGCAATCGCAACAGTAACTGCACAACAGAAACACGAAACATATTAATGTATACTCGACCATCAAATTCATCTTGCAGAAAGAAAGACGATGGAATGTGTTCGAATTGATTCTTATGTAGTAAACTCGTATGTTTATCATATTGGGGAAAGACACGAGTGATAGTCCTGTGGTGTGTTTAATTTTGTAAATCAGAATTTTCAAAATTGTGTTTAAGTCAGTTCTGCATCATTCTACAATAATTAGAATTAGTCATTATTCTGGTTCAATAGAAGAAAAGTTCCAAAGCCTACAAAAAGATCTAATTCTAACCTGTACCAGACTAAAGATATTCTAACTCCTCATTCTCATAATTCAATGTCATAGACCAATTGCTATATTTGTTCATCTAGAATCACAGTGGATATCTTTATATCCAGCTAAGTTCCAAGATTCACAAAAAGATCTAGTTATTGAATTATTGGATTATTTGAATGAGTAAGTGGAATATCTGAAAACAAAATACCGTTTATTCTTAATGGGGGTCCTTCTACCGTGTGAGTCGGATGTTTTTTGGCTGTTTTGGTTAAGACTTCTGCATCGTGATTGTTTTGATGCAATGTACTTTGGTTTTAGGTTATATAATTTCTTTTTAACTATTAATAGCTCGTCTGAACGTTTCCATGTACATTCTGTGCAGGTTGTCTTCAACTGTGAATCGATACATCACATCAGAGGTGGCGTGTTCATTATAAACCCAGACACTATGGCTACATTGTAGTCTGATATAGACTCCAGATGAGTTTCTCAACACTTTATTTCAAGTCTCACTGTAAACATTTGGACCTTTTCTGACGATCAGTTGTCTGTTGTTGTGTTATTATGGGAGTTGTGTTAACATAGCTAGTGCATGTTCACCACTCCTAATTTCAAAACTGAAATAAAATACTGTTTAAACAAACTGCTTTTGGTTTTTTGCATGATGTCGTATATTGAATTAGAAAATATAATTTATACGGGATACTAATAATGGAATCAAACATTCAGCCTCTTGCTGTAATATGGTTAATTCCTTGGTCATAAGATGTTGTTTGGTAGGACTGGGAGTTATTTGTTCATGATCATGTCCACTGGAACTGGATCTATTGCAATCACGACAGAAAACAATTCAGTGTACCGGAATCCACATATATTTAATCTCAACATGAACGGAATCCAACGAAACCCATTAACGTCTACTCGACCATAAAAATCATCTTGCAGAAAGAAGCCCCATAAAGACATACTACGAAATGGATTCGGAAAGAGTTGTTAAGATGCATATAATTTGACATACTTTAACCTCGTTCTGGTATCAATTGTGAAGATGCTCTAAATTTTATATAATTAATATTTATACTACAATCATTTTAATCATTTGCTCCTATTATTTAACCCAGTGATTATCAGAATTAATCTAAAATTATCTAAACCCGCAGTGTGCCGTGGATCTATTCAATATTAGTCAATTAATACAAAATCTTCTCGGTGAATTGAATGAAGTTTTACTAAAACTCAATGGATTAAATAACTAACACAATGAAACATATACTAATAAAAATATACTTGAAGACCTTTGAGAGTTGTTACGATTGTTGGAGCTGAAATAATTCTTTTATCGCTCACTTTATAACTGATTAATTCAGTATACTAAATTAAATCTTTGTTTTGCTGTTCCGCTCTTTTCTTCTGTCTTGATTTCCAAATTCCTTCCTTCGCTTTCTTCCAACCTTTCTCCTATCTATCAAGTAACTAACTTCCAACTCCTTTCACTCTACGTAGTAACTTCCTTTCATCTCTTAGTTTATCAAATAGTGACCAATTTTAGACGAGTGACAGGCCTGTGATTTGTTGTATTTTTCAGACAAGAATTCACACTAATCAGTCGGAGTTCAAAATTCGGCATTTACTCAATTAAGAATTGGTAATGTGAGAGAATTGGTAAAACTCAATTGAGTATCATTCCACATTAATTATACTTGCATTAAGCAAACAATTTACTTACTTTATAGTAGGCATTTTCTCTCAAAAAAATAGTTCTTCTGATTGGTCATTTTCATTCAGTACAAAGATATTTTTGACAGCTAAGCTCCAAACACAGTT
Organism: Katharina tunicata; assembly: GCA_032466195.1. NCBI lineage: Eukaryota > Metazoa > Mollusca > Polyplacophora > Chitonida > Mopaliidae > Katharina > Katharina tunicata. Next base: position 11,503 of record JAVFBZ010106340.1, on the reverse strand, counting down.
CACAAAAAGTTATATTAAGCAATCTGTAATAGAGAAAAGATATTCCATTTCCTCCTTCTCATAATTCAATTTTTCAGACCAATTGCTATACTATTTGTTCATCTAGAATCACAGGAGAAATCGTTACATCCAGCTAAGTTCCAAAGTTCACAAAAAGGTCGAGTTGGAAACGGAAATTGAATTATTAAAATGAGTAAGTGGAATATCTTTTAAAAATTGAGAAGACTGAGTCCTTAGCGTAAATATATTTTACCTTCATTCCACATATCAGATTGTGTGCTTTGAATACTTGGAAGCAAAACCTACAAGTATTCACCGTTTATTCTTAACAGCGGTCCTTCTACCATTTGAGTTTGATGTTTTGTCGCTTGTTTGGTTAAGACTGTTAAGCTACTGTATCGTGATTGTTTTGATGCAATGTGTTTTGTTTCTTTGTGAAAACATGAATGTGAAATAGACGGGCGTTAAGAGATACTTCCATTAATCAATGGCTCAATTGCAGCTCAATATCATTTTCCATAAGTCAAGCATTGGATTTTACAACTTAAACGAAAAGCACTTCCGTAATCCCAGGTTTGAGATGTGTATTATGGTTTCAGAATAGGGCCATGAGGTCACGTCATGTAATGTAAGAGATTTGACAACATTCATTACAGTTCTGCGTACATATTGCTTATGTATTAGTTATATCATCACACGGAAAGTTAAGGATATGACACATGTCCTGTCCGGACATATAACTGCACCGAAGCACAATAAAGTACCGTTCTGAAAGACCGCCATTCCAAACATACGGCCATAGTTTTAAGGAGGTACCCGGAAGTCCAGTAAAAGCCATCGAGACTTCCATGGCCTATTATGCCACGCGACCCACCGAGCCAATCAAAGCTTTCTCATATTATTATTTTTTGTGTACATCTTGAGTTCTTCTGTTTCCTCATTTGGATTCAAAACAGACACAGTCCTTATTACCCCGACACGTTTGTTTGTCTGGCGAGCACATGGGAAATCATTGCAGGGCGTTGACCAGGTTGGCTCCTGAGCGTGA
>JAVFBZ010106229.1:0-25062 GCA_032466195.1 Katharina tunicata | reverse complement strand
ACCTCTTTTCAGTTGAAATAAATGTATTTATTAAGGATCGACATTAAAATCAACGAAAAAAAAACCACGTGTTTTATTTAGATTGTCTCCATGTCCGGTTTGAAATGCTCCCCATGTGCGCATGAGGCAAACGTGCGGATCACTCGTAGGCTGTTAATTTTTAAAAATCACTATAAACACATCTATAACATTGTAAAGCTCTGGAAAAGAGCAAGTCTATAAAAAATGACAAAAAACGTGAGTTTTAATAAAGCTTGCCACATACGCTACGTAGGTAAAAACACAGATGTAAAACGATTAAAGCAATTCCTATTCAATTTATTCATTTAAAGCTATTAAACAGTTTAAAAATTCCTGATTAAAGCAACAAGGCGTAGTACTTACCTACATGCGATGTCCCAAACAATGACACTAGTATTCCAATAAAATAAACAGAATATAATCTACAGAAATATTTCCACTTATAATTCAAATTGTCCATGATTTTCCTTGATGACACCAGAACAAACTACTGATCACTGTGAAGTAGCTGTGTCTGTGACTGTCTGGGTTAACTCAATTCCGCTAATCACCTTTCTAATGGGATCTTCATCAATACCTCGGAGGTCTATTATTAACCATAAAGGATTTTGTTAAACTCTAATGTTATGACATTTAAAATGTTTATTAAGCTAATCAGTTGATTACATTGACATTTAGCTTGTGTAACTCCGGTAACCTGTGACCTGTGACAAAAATATCCATAGATATCGATTCTCTATCATTGGGGCCTGTGTATCATACAGAGTAAGTTGGACATTAAAGTTTAGTTCCAATCAAGATTGTTCGGTTGAGTTTTACAATTAATAAGCCAGGAGGCGCAAAAGACTTGAGGCAGCTTTGATTTGATTAACCAGGACAACAATTTTGTTGTGTTCAATTTGTAATATCTTATTTATTATTCATATTGACGATAAATTTGTAAATAACAAAGGTTATTTCAGAATTGCTGTGACAACTTTAAGTCACAATAATTCAGTAGCATTTGAGATGATTGAATCTTGGCGTTAAATGTCACCATTGCAATGTCAAAGCAAACACAAATGGTTTTGATTAAAAATATAAAGATTCAATTTGTTTGTTTGTTTCAATTGGGTTTAAGTCGTATTCAATAGAATTTCACTTATTTGAAGACTTTGCGTTGCCGGAGTAAGGTGAAAAACAGGATAGAAACTTATTCAAACATTTACTAAAGGAAACAATGGAAAAATGGGTTTATTTATGCTTAGACATATATACACTACGGTACTTCAGTGGAAAAGAAAAACAACAAATGATGTTCGTAAGTTACAGCCGACAAACATTGATAAGCTATTATCCTACCATGGCTTTCAGAACATTATTAAGCATTTTGAAGACTAACCTGGCCCGTAAAATAAGCGATAAGTTGTTAGCCACAAGCCGTGCCCTACAAGCCATACGTACGTTATGGCTTTATTTACTAAACCAAATAGAACGGAGTGTGGTCACCCAGACAATGTTGAAGTTTAAGGGGAATCCTGTAATATCTCTGTAAGCACCGTAGAACTGAAGCCAAACTATACAGGGATGTAACGTGACAACTGTACTGCACGGATAAAACCCAATTTGAGAGAGAGAAAAATCGATTAAAATTTGTTTCGTCTATCAGGACATTGTTAAAAGCTCGTAGTGATGAATGTAGGAGAAAACTTGTCGCTGAACAGTCCTTTATTGATTAAGATAAGTACTACATGGAACGTCTAATGCGGCAATTCATTATTCCACAACAGAGTTTATTTTAAAAGTTCAAGTTTTGTTTGTAGTGCACAACAATCAAGGCTGTGGGAGATACACGATCTTTGATCCTACCAGCTAAAGACTTGTCCTGCTTATCTTCTACCATATTAGAGACAGATAGCTGTACAGATTCATTAAAACTCTTGAAACCGTACTAAATATCTATCCTAAAACACATCATTAAAGGCTGAACCAGAAACAAAATTTGACATCATTATAAAGACTCCAACTTAAAGTCATGCCTTAGAGCTTTGTTAAATCGTTTTACTTGTCCATAAATCTTCATGTGGCGCAGTCAATTGTTTAATGTCAAAGTAAAAACACAAACCTATAAATAACAATCCGACGAAATTATGTTGATCTAATTGGCTGTTTGCAGAACACTTGAAATATTCAATAAATGTAAAAAGTACTTAAGTATTGCTTTTCTTCCTGGCTCTGTACGTGAATGATGACAGAGGAGCACGATGGGGAAATATGCTGTTGTATTGGTGATTTTTAGTAAAATTGATTTAACATAAATAAATGTTATAATTCATTCCTAATTTCTCTAAGTTTTTGCATTTCTTCAGTTTGTGTGAACAGAGTCTGATGATATGGAATAATAAACTCCGACCAAATAAGTTACCTTGTATGGGTAATATATTACAGTTTCATTAATATACCATCACCTGTCCACATATATACAAGACTTACGAAATTGATACAAGACAGTGAATTTAGTAAAGTAACAAACGAAAGTACATAACAGTTAACAACAGGGAATCGGAATATCTAAATTAGGTCACGGGTCGCTCCAGCAAATATAGAAGCAAAATATTAGCGATTATCAAGATACAAAAAACACTTAATTTTAATAAGAACAAATTCTTTGGGACTTTTATCCTATGATTGGATGAAAAGTTTTTTGCAATAGCAATCAGAACAAAATAATCCAAAATTTAAAATGCATTTTGTTTCGATATTTTCAGGTGTAAAGTCAACCATGACCGAATTCAGATCATAGGATGATTCCTTGGAACTATAATATGGTTTGTATGTTCATTCATTACAATCACCCTATTGTATCAATTAGGTTAGCCTTTGACGATTTTCATATATGCCTAATAGATGATGGCGAAACAAAGCCGAACTATTTAATCTATATACCAACTTGTCAACTACTTGACGGATAATGATCTTATTCTTCGTTGTATTCGGAATTGTGAAATTGTAGGCTTAAGGTCCTCTGACAGCTTATGTACTTCAATGAGCAAACATGAGGAAAGCTTCATAATTTCAAAATATATGCAATATTTTAAACGGTAATATCGACAAATAAACTTCCAGCTAGGCATACTTAGTTGCGTACCAGTCATCCGGATATCAAGTGTAAATTCGCTGAGAGGAAATGAATAAGAGTCGTATGACAGATGGACAAATATCTTCGCTAGTTCCATTAACACTCTAATCTCTTATTAAGGTAAACAATAAGCTGAAACCATATTACTGGAAAGCTCTGTCAATACCACAGAGATAAATCTGGCTGTATTACACGTCCAATCGATTCCCGCCTGTTACGTCTGTCTCACTATATGAGGCAAAAAGACGCCAGAGGGTTTTCTAGTGTGAAAGTAGGTCGCTTTATCGACACAGTGATCATGTAATCCAGATATAACGTTCGTGTTCTACGATACTATGATACTTTAATAACTTTTCCGTGGCCTAAATTAAATAACACGCTCTTGAAGTGATCCACCAATCCTTCTCATCTATGACGTCCTGGGTTCAATTCATGCGGTTTGTACCTTGTTTGATGCATCAACAACAAGCGCAAGGCCACGTGTTTCCTCTCTTAGAAAAGATGCTTAGTTTCGTTACCGTTAAATCAAGCAAAAGGTTCTGTTTCCCCATGATGTTTTTAAAATCGGTATCAGCTCGCCAGAGATGTAAGACTGGAAGATGTAAACGTATTCAACGGTAACGTTATGACAAGAAGCCAAACGATTACCAAGTTAACGTCACACATTAACAGGACTCTTTGTTACTTGAAGATTTGTTAATGTGAGTCCGTAACTCTCTCGAATGCATAATCCAATGATTGCTGAGGAAAAGACATACCAACATATATTTAGCAATGGGTCATTTTCCCAAGACTTTGTGTAACAAAGGAGCATCTTATCATGAAGTTATCACACGTTTAAATACGGCTTCAGTTATACTTTATTGTATGTCAAGATAACTGTAAAACTCCTGTACAAATCTCATATTTCGGCTTTAGATGTCAATGGCTGTATGATTAAAACAAAAGAAGAGTAACCCGTTGTTCAACCCTCCAACAGGCAGGCATGCAGAAGAGATCGTCTCCTAAAAAAAACGCTGTCATCATACCCACATAAATTATAAATGATAAACAACGTCATCAAACTGAATGGTTAGATTTCAAAAAATTACACAAGAGTCCAGTAAGAACATAATAACATATATTTAGCATTGGGTCCTTTTTACAAGATGTCGGTTAACAAACGAGCATTCAATCACGAAATTGTTTAACGTTTAAAAACGACCTCAGTTATATTATTTTCTTTGTCAAGACCATTTGTATCAAAGTGTCCTCACAGTTCCAGCGTCCAGGGATTTTAACCTTCCAAGGCATGTACTCGAGACAATTTTCCGATAAGAACGATTGAAAAAATCCTATTGCTCATACATTCTGCAAACTTTTCTTACGCTTTTTTGAAGGCTTTCTCTGGCAAAAAACTTGCCTTTAGCATTTACAATTATGCACTGTTTATAATGAAACACTATACATAACATGAAAAATTGAATTTATAAAAATAGAATAATGTAAAATCGAAACGTGTGGGAGTCGCACAATGTCTCTTTATTTCTGAATGCTGTGACATTTAAAATATTGATGAAACTAATCAGTTGTCTAGATTGACATTTAGCTTGTGCATGTCCCATGTGGTTTCCTTTACAAATTAAAACGTTACTCCAGTGACCTGTGACAAAAATATCCATATATATCGATTCAGCATCATTGGGGTAAGTTGCACAGTGAAGTCTGGTTTAAATCAGGATTATTCGGTTGAGTTCTACAATTGATAAGCCAGGAGGCATAACAGACTTAAAGAAGCTTAGTCCATAAAACAGGACACAAATCTAGTTGTGTTCACTGTGTAATATCTTATTTATTGTTCATATTGACGATAAATTTGTAAATAACAAAGGTTATTTCAGAATTGCTGGGACAACTTCAAGTCAAAAGAATTCAGTAGCCTTGGAGATAAATTTAATCTTGATGTTAAATGTCACTGCGTCATGGATTGAACCGTTTACATCGTTAACATTTCCATCATGTAGAGAAACTAAGGTAAAATGATTGCAACTGTTGCAAAATGACGTTTTTCTCATCAGTGCTAGTGTTTTTTTTTTCAAATAAATCAAACCATATGCATATCTTAAATACTATATTTACAGAAAATAACAAATTTACAAATAACGAAAATATAACCTTTGAATAAAACTTGGCCACAAACGCTATACTTAGCTCTATACTTACCCACGGTCGATATTCCAAACAGTGACACAAGTATTCCAATTAAATAAATAGAATCTAATACAAGAAAATATTTCCACCTATAAATCAAACTGTCCATGATTTTTGTAGACGCATAACAGGACAAAATACTGTTCACTGTGAAGTAGCTGTGTTGTGAGTGTCTGTGAGTGTCTGTGGTTTTAACTCAATCCCGCTAACCACCTTCCTGTTGGGAACTTCATCAATGCTTATGATGTTTATTATTAACCATTTTTCCCGGATTTAATCATTATTCCTCCATGTAAATACGCCCTCTTTTCTTCACAGCCATGTCCCTATCAGACATAGTTCGTCATTTATTGACAGTAATTACAAATCTCACGAACACGTCATTGAACGTCTGTATACGTTTGCGAAACACATTCATGCTCATTGACATCAGCTGTAAATCGATTGTCACCTAACATATACACTTTCATTATGTTTGGAAGTTAAACAGTGCCATGTGTGAAACAAGCGGATGGCAGACAAAAAATCTGCTTTCATAACCACTTGATCAAATCAATGGCATTCTACTGAAAGTGATTGTATCTATCACTATTGTAACTATGTTCTATCATTCATAAAACTAATTCCGTGCTCTGGTTGGATTATCTCATATTGATGCTGGGCGTGTCCCTGTCATGGCAACTGTCATGCGCCACCCGTTAACGTGTTCTATGCTGTATTCCCCATAACACACAATATCGTCCAAGACTAGATACAAACTATCCGTTGAATGAGATATTCTCAGTTCCCCTAACGTTTCGTCAGGGGGAGTTTTGGCAATAAATGATATGAACCCACATGTAAACTTTTTTTCAGTGATAATCTTTCGTCTGGAGCTTTGAACCCTAGTCTAGACAACACGCAAACTATTACGTACAATTCCGTGTTTGTACATTATAGTTCCAGTCATATTTCAGAAGTAACACTATCGATTCTTCCCCAAATGTATTCCTTCACAGTCGTATCAGAATCGAACAAAATATCACAGGAGACGGTAGATATCAGTCCGGTGAGTACAACTCGGCAGCACTCAGTGAAAAATGCACAGCTCTAACAGAACGTTTGTGTAAAGCCCATGCTATCTCATTTAACAATCGTCGAGCGCTACACATATCATCTCACTTTAATACTTACTGTAGAACTTGATCTCTGCTCAATACTGGTATAAAACACGGGTTTTTACCAGATATATAAAATACAAGAAAAGGATCTGTAATGAACAGTGTTTTTATAAATCCAGTTTTTTATGATACAAAAGATGGATATTCATTGATTTCCGAACATTGTAAAACCTTTTGAAGGCTAACCTTGCCAGTAAAATAAACGATAAACTGTTAACCATAAGCCGTGCTCTATACGTCTTTCGTATGTTAGGATTTCGTTTGCTAAACCAAATAAAACAGAGCGTGGAAAGCCAATCCGTCTAGAATTGAAGTTATCACTGTATCCATCGGTGGTTGATGTAAAACTGTGTCAATTTTGACCTCTAGTTAAGTAGTGTGTGTAGTTGTCTTTATGTTTTTGTGAACAGTCAATGTGTATGTATTGAACTAATTATTGTCTAATATGTAGGCTATTACCCCTCTGTGTGTAGCAATTATTCTGTTATATGTACTGAAATAGTCATTGTCTAACCTTAAGCTATCACTCGCTATGCAGCAATTATTCTCATGTTACCTGTCTGTTCTGTATATGTGTTGTGTAATAATTAAGTAGTTTGAATGCTTAGTCTATAAAATATATGTATTTTTGAACTTTGAGACAAACCTATTCATGGCGCACATCATTCTGTTGAATGGGGCCGCCACTAAATCAAGTTATGTATGTATGTAAAAATGTACAAAGATGTAACGTGACAGCTGTACTGCATGGTCAAAGCCAATTTGTGATAATAAATCTCAGGATCTCAGGACATATTTAAAATGGTTAATAAGGATTGTGGGAGAAAAGTGGGCGGTGAACAGTCAGTCAGTGAATAAGAGGAGTACTATATAGAAGGTGTTCATTAATCTGCATACAAATTTAGTTTTTAACGTTTAAATACAGCATTGAGTTCAGTTCTTACTACGAATAAAAGCCTGTTAACCCCAATTTCTAACTCTAACCTTCGGTTTATTGTTATTAGGTAATTAGCTACAGTCACTGTGTTATATCGATTTGGTAAGCCTCTTCTCTTTGTGTATGCCTGTAATTGATGATGCCATAATAAAACCGAAATTTATCATCGATGGTAAATTAACCATTGTTCGAAGTTTCTCTTATTCTCTATTATACTCGCAACTGAACCGTGGAATTACTGGTTTAAGGCCCTATGGCATTCTTTTCAACAAATATGAGGAAGGTCTGATAAAGTCATACAATATTATAAACTGGTACTACAGACAAACAAGTTCCTAATCAGCCATATTTAGTGGTCTACCAGTCATCCGACAATCGATGCCGAATTCGCTAAGAGGAATTTAATCAGAGTTCTTCAATTTGAATGACAGATGAACAAATATCTTCGTTAGTTCCATTCAACACTCATTCAATCTCTAACTAAGGCACACGAGGCATCGAAACCTTATTACTGGAAAGCTCTGTCAATACCACAGAGATAAATCTGGCTGTATTACACGTCCAATCGATTCCAGCTTGTTACGTCTGTCTGGCCATCAGAGACAACATATCTCAGAGAGTTCTCTTTGTGAAGCACACATCTTAAAACAGTATTGAACAAAATCAACCCTCCGAAAAAGAAACTATAGCTGTCATTTGTAAAATGGATTGTAGTTTAGAACAAACCAATTGGAAGTTACACAAGAAGATCCCGTGGGATAACACTTAATCAACATATTTTTTTCATTAAACTCACGTTAAAGTAACCTTACCAGACCACATTACATACAAAAACAAATCCCGAGCTCCGGTAGAGAAGTTACACAAATATTAACTCATTCCTTTACCCAGTGGTTACCTTGAATTGTATAATTTTATATGTGGTATTGATAAGGGGCAATTTTGAAGCAATACTTATATGGGTTTCAATGGAAAATTAGACATATAATAAGACAGTTTTACATTGGCTAAATTTCTGATATAAAAACCTTTGCTACTATCCCCAAACGTTTATATTAATATACAGAGAAGTTGTTAACACATGGTACTTGTGTTTTATATCTTATCCTCAAAAACTTATTGAAACGAACAAGTTAACTATTATATTAGCTTTCTGTCTTTTATCTGCGAACAGCTTACAATCCCAAATCAATGAAGTGAACTAGTTGATTTGAAAATTTCCAAATTTGAAAAAAAAAGGCTCAATTCTGTTTCCTGGTGAAGGGTCTTAAATCGATTGAGATAAGCATGTGAGTGATGTAAGACTGGGAGTTAAACCTAAGGTTGTGTTACAGCGAATCCGTACATGAATACAGTGGACTCTTTTGGAATGCTTTATCCAATTATTTAAGTGGCGGAAAAGAAAAAAATATATAAGAAGAAAAAACTTTAAAGCTGTCTATTACGACGAACGAACAAATGCAATGTCGATGTTATTTGTTTACTAATACTCATTTCAAACAGCTGACAGAAAATTTATAGAAAACATCGTCTCATCGAAAAAGTCTGTCATATATACCAAAATAAATCTTAACTGATACACAACCTCATCAAACTGGATGTTTAGATTTCAAACATGTGAAGAAGGTCCCAGTAAGAACATATCAACATATATTTAGAATTTGGTCATTTTCACAAGATGTCGGTTAAAAAACGAGCATCCTAGCAAGAAATTATCACAAGTTTATAAACGGCTTCATTTAAACTATATGTCAAACACATTTGTATTAAAGTGTCCTCATAGTTTCAACGACAGAGATGTTTACCTTCCATGGCATGTACTCGAGACACTTTTCCGAAAGAACGATTGGAAAAATTATATTATGCTTCAAACGTTTCTTACACTTTCTTGAAGGCTTTCTCTCAGAAACAAAAATTTGCCTTTAATATTTACAATATATGTACTGTTTATAATGAAACACTATACATAAAATGAAAAATATAATTTATTAAAATAGAATAATGTAAAATCGAAACGTACGGAAACCTTCCCTTAGATACCTCGACAAGGCTATCATGCGTCTACTGTAGACGTGTTCTATATACTGTTGTGCCCTTAACACAAAATATGAAGCAAAGCCAGATAGAAACGATCCGTGCAATGAGAAATCCCCTTTTCAAACAACGCTTTTGCAGGATGGCTTTGGAATATGAAAGTGACTTGAATTGCTTACCACTATCTACAATAAGTAGCAATATTAAGGATTGGTTCAATCGGGGACAATGCATATAGTTATAAATAAATGTTTTGTGACGGACTGCAGTAAGTCTAACTCACTTATAATAGAAGCTCAGTTCTTACCAGTACAACTGCTATTCTTCTGTAGAAAACCGCAAACATTTTTTTAAAAACCTCGGATAAGGTTTGACGGCTTAAAACATACAGGTATTCACACATAACCTTTTTGCCATTGATAAGCCTCTACCGTCGATTTGAACCCTATCATAGGTTATATATGACAATTCTGTCAACACGCAAAATACTCAGCACCAGTCCCTGTTTTTAAAAAATTAGCTCTATCAATTCTTATGGGAATGTATACATTTATAATCGTATCTTCTTTGTACATAATACAAAGAGATACGGTAGATATCAGTCCGGTTAATTCAGCTCAGCAGCACTCGGTAACAAAAATACAGATATATTATAGAATGCGTGAATAAAGCAGTAGCCAAAGCATTAGATAATCATTTAGATACAAATCATCATTTAGTTACTGTAGACTTCGTACTCGGTTCAATATTGTTATAAACATATTGTCGATTTTGTTTCCAGGTATATGAAAACAGAAAAGGAAACTCTAATGAACTGTGTTTTACAATCCATTTTTTTTGTTCTAGTCTCTCCGACCTTATCATTGTTATGGTAAGGTAAAATGGAAATATATAATATATGAAACGGGCGGATATAAAGGATTGATAAGCTACCATCCTACCATGGCTTTCAGAACATTGTTAAACATTTTGAAGGATAACCTGGCCAGTAAAATAAGCAACAAGTTGTTATCCACAAGCCGTGCTCTACAAGTCTTTAGTACATTAGTTCTTATTTGCTAAACCAAATAGAACGGAGTGTGGTCGCCCAGTCCATGTTGAAGTTTAAGAGGAATCCTGTAATATCTCTGTAATCACCGTCGCATTGAAGCCAAACTATACAGGGATGTAACGGGACAACTGTAACAGGTACAAGCCAAATCCAGAGAAAGAAATCGATTTCAAACTTGTTTCGTCTGTCAGGAAGCTATTTGGAATGATTGTAGGAGAAAACTTGTAGCTGAACAGTACTTCATTGATTACGGGAAGTACTATAAGGAAAGACTGATGCGGCAATTCAATATTCCACAACAGAGTTAACTATAAAAGTTCAATTTTTTTTTGTAGTGCACAACAATCAAGGCTGTGAGAGCTACACGATCTTTGATCCTACCAGCTAAAGACTTGTCCTGCTTATCTTCTACTATATTGGCGACAGATAGCTGTACAGATTCATTAAAACTCTTGAAACCGTACTAAATATATATTCTAACACACCAAATTAAAGACAGAACCAGAAACAAAATTTGACATCATTATAAAGACTCAAACATAAAGTCATGCCTTAGAGCTTTGTTAAATCGTTTTACTTGTCCATAAACCTTCGATGTGGCGCAGTCGATTGCCTAATGTCAACGTAAAAACACAAACCTAGAAATAACGATACCACGAAATTGGGTTGCTCTAATTGTCTGTTTACAAAACCCTTGAAATATTCAATAAATGTCCAAAGTTCTAAAGTATTGCTTTTCGCCCCGGCTCTGTTCGCGAATGACGACAGAGCACGCTTGGGAAATATGCTGTTGTGTTGGTTAGTTTTAGTAAGATTGATTTAACATAAATAAATGTTATAATTCATTCCTTAGTTCTTTTAGTTTTTGCATTTCTTCAGTTTGTGTGAACAAGGTCTGACGATATGGAATAATAAACTCCGACCAAATAAGTTACCTTGGTATGGGTAATATATTACAGTTTCATTAATATACCATCACCTGTTCACATATATACAAGACTTACGAAATTGATACAAGGCAGTGCATTTAGTAAGGTAACAAACGAAAGTACATAACAGTTAACAACAGGGAATCGGAATATCTAAATTAGGTCACGGGTCGCTCCAGCAAATATAGAAGCAAAATATTAGCGATTATCAAGATACAAAAAACACTTAATTTTAATAAGAACGATTTGTTTGGGACTTTTATACTATGATTAGATTGAAAGTCTTTTGCAATAGCAATCAGAACAAACGAACCCAACATTTAAAAAGCGATGATTGTTTCTCCACAGAAGTCTTTGTCTTTAAAATATGAGTGCTTTTCTTTTTCCGCAATGTTGATCATCCCTAACATTTTGTTTCGTTATTTTCAGGTGTGAAGCCAACCATGACCCAATTCAGAAAATAATATGATTCCCTAAATTTAATTATAATATGGGTTCATATGTTTATTCATTACAACCACTGTATTGTATCAATTAGGTTAGCCTTATACGCTTTGCATATGTGCTAAATTGACTATGGCATTATAAAGCCGAAACATTTCATCTAAATACTTCTATACTAAATACAAAAGATGGATATTCATTGATTTTTCGAACATTGTAAAGCCTTTTGAAGGCTAACCTTGTCAGCAAAATAAACGATAAGCTGTTAACCATAAGCCGTGATCTATACGTCTTTCGTATGTTAGGATTTCGTTTGCTAAACCAAATAAAACAGAGCGTGGAAAGCCAATCCGTCTGGTATTGAAGTTGAATATCACTGTATCCATCGGTGGTTTGATGTAAAAATGTACATAGATGTAACGTGACAGCTGTACTGCATGGTCAAAGCCAATTTGTGATAATAAATCTCAGGGTCTCAGGACATCTTTAAAATGGTTAAGAAAGGATTGTGGGAGAAAAGTGGGCGGTGAACAGTCAGTCAGTGAATACGTGGAGTACTATATAGAAGGTGTTCATTAATCTGCATAAAAATATAGTTTTTAACGTTTTAGTACAGCATTGAGAACAAAAAATGCCTGTTAACCTCAATTTCTAACTCTAACCTTCAGTTTGTTGCTATTGGATAATTCATTACAGCCACTGTGTTATATCGATTCGGTAAGCCTCTTCTCTTTGTGTATGCCTGCAATTGATGATGCCATAATAGAACTGAAATTGGTTTAAGGCCCTATGGCATTCTTTTCAACAAATATGATAAAGTCATACAATACACAATATTATAAACTGGTACTACAGACAAACAAGTTCCTAATCAGCCATATTTAGTGGTCTACCAGTCAACCGACTATCGACGGCGAATTCGCTAAGAGGAATTTAATCAGAGTTCTCCAATTTGCATGACAGATGAAAAAATATCTTCGTTAGTTCAATTCAACACTCATTCAATCTCTAACTAAGGCACACGAGGCATCGAAACCTTATTACTGGAAAGCTCTGTCAATACCACATAGATAAATCTGGCTGTGTTACACGTCCAATCGATTCCAGCTTGTTACGTCTGTCTGACCATCAGAGACAACATAGAGAGTTCTCTTGGAAAAGCACACATCTTAAAACAGTATTGAACAAAATCAACCCTCCGAAAAAGAAACTATATTTGTCATTTGTAAAATGGATTGTATTTTAGAACAAACCAATTGGAAGTTACACAAGAAGATCCCGTGGGATAACACTTAATCAACATATTTTTTTCATTAAACTCACGTTAAAGTAACCTTACCAGACCACATTACATACAAAAACAAATCCCGAGCTCCGGTAGAGAAGTTACACAAATATTAACTCATTCCTTTACCCAGTGGTTACCTTGAATTGTATAATTTTATATTTTGTATTGAAAAGGGGCAATTTTGAAGCAATACTTATATGGGTTTCAATGGAAAATTAGACATATAATAAGACAGTTTTACATTGGGTAAATTTCTATGATATAAAAACGTTTGCTACTATCCCCAAACGTTTATATTAATATACAGAGAAGTTGTTAAAAAAATGGTAAATTTGTTTTATATCTTATCCTGAAAAATTTATGGAAACGAACAAGTTAACTATTATATTAGCTTTCTGTCTTTTATCTGCGAACAGCTTATAATCCCAAATCAATGCAGCGAACTAGTTGATTTGAAAATTCACAAATTTGAAAAAAGGCTCGATTCTGTATCCTGGTGAAGGGTCTTAAATCGATTGAGATAAGCTTGTCAGTGATGTAAGCCTGGGAGTTAAACCTAAGTTCAACACAAGAAACCGTCCAAATCACCAATTCTACGTCGCGCATTAACACAACTGTTTGTTACTTAAGGTTGTGTTACAGTGAATCCGTACATGAATACAGTAGACTCTTTTTGAATACTTTATCCAATCATTTATGTGGCGGAAAAGAAAAAATATATAAGAAGAAAAAAATTTAAAGCCGTCTATTACGACGAAAGAGCAAATGCAATGTCGATGTTATTTTTTGACTAATACTCATTTCAAACAGCTGACGGAAAATTGATAGAAAACATCGCCTCTTTGAAAAAGTCCGTAACAATACCAAAATAAATCTTAACTGATACACAACCTCATCAAACTGGATGTTTAGATTTCAAACATGTGAAGAAGGTCCCAGTAAGAACATATCAACATATATTTAGAATTTGGCCATTTTCACAAGATCTTGCATCCTAGCAAGAAATTATCACAAGTTTATAAACGGCTTCATTTAAACTATTTTCTATGTCAAAAACAGTTGTATTTAAGTCCATGTTGAAGTTTAAGGGAAATCCTGTAATATCTCTGTAAGCACCGTAGACATGAAGCCAAACTATACAGGGATGTAACTTGACAACTGTACTGCACGGATAAAACCCAATTCGAGAGGGAGAAAAATCGATTAAAATTTGTTTCGTCTGTCAGGACCTATTTAAAAGCTCTTAGGGATGATTGTAGGTGAAAACTTGTCGCCGAACAGTCCTTTATTGATTAAGAGAAGTACTACATGGAAATTTTAATGCGGCAATTCATTATTCCAAAACAGAGTTAACTATAAAAGTCCAATTTTTGTTTGTAGTGCACAACAATCAAGGCTGTGAGAGATACACGATTTTTGATCCTACGAGCTAAAGACTTGTCCTGCTTATCTTCTACCATATTAGCGACAGATAGCTGTACAGATTCATTAAAATCAATCCTAACACACTCCTTTAAAGACTGAACCAAAAACAAAATTTGACATGATAATAAAGACTCAAACTGAAAGTCATGCCTTCGAGCTTTGTTAAATCGTTTTACTTGTCCATAAACCTTCGATGTGGCTCAGTCAATTGCTTAACGTCAAAGTAAAAACACAAACCTAGAAATAACGATACCACGAAATTGGGTTGATCTAATTGGCTGTTTACAGAACCCTTGAAATATTCAATAAATGTCCAAAGTTCTAGAGTATTGCTTTTCGCCCAGGCTCTGTTCGTGAATGATTACAGAGCACGCAAGAGAAATGTGCTGTTGAATTGGTGATTTATAATTAGATTGATTTAAAGTAACATATGCACTAACAAGTTCTGAATTCTGCACAGAATCTCATGAAAAGTTGATATTTTTCTCAAGAAGTACAAGTTAGAGGCTTTCCAATAATTCCATCAGCATGTTTGTAGGTAGAAGGAGAGTTTTTAATAACTAAAAAACTAAAAACTGAAAATTCTGTCAGAATTTTTAATTAGCAATGTGTCAATCTGCTGTCACAGCTCAGACACACTTTGATGTACCGACATCACTCCTAGTCAACCGTGTTAGCCACACCCTTTACAAGGTTCAAACGGTTGGCTCGTTACAAACAAGGTCATTCACTGTGGCTGGATCAAAGTCATTCAGAGCAAATATGGCAAGCCCTCCTTACGTTATGTGAAATAACTGCTATATTTCTCCTGATCCGTTCAAGCTTTGTACCGAATGAATAATTTTTATTTTAACGTGACTGTTTTAACTTTTGAACAAACATCAAATCTGGTAAAAATCAAGGCAAACGGAATTAGTTGAAAAAACCAAATTGCGGGTGAGTATGTGACTTTAACATAAATAAATGTTATAATTCATTCCAAAGTCCTCTTAGCTTTTGCATTTCTTCAGTTTGTGTGAACAGGGTCTGATGCTATGGAATAATAAACTTCGACCAAATAAGTTACCTTGGTAAAGGTAATATGTTACGATTTCATCATTATGACATCACCTGTACACATATAACCATGACTTACGAAATTGATACAAGGCAGTGCATTTAGTAAATTAACTTACGAAAATACATAACATTTAACTTCAGGGAATCGGAATATCTAATAGGGTCACGGGTCACTTCGCACCAGCAAATATAGAAGCAAAATATTAGCGATTATCAAGATGCAAACAACGAATCGAATCGAACGAATCGTTTGGGACTTTTATCCTATGATTGGAATAAAAGTCTTTTGCAATAGCAATCAGAACAAAATAATCCAAAATTTAAAATGTGATGAATGTTTCTCCAAAGAACTGTTTGTCTTTAAAATATCAGTGCCTTTCTTTTTTCGCAATGTTGATCATCCCTAACATTTTGTTTCGATATTTTCAGGTGTGAAGTCAACCATGACCGAATTCAGATCATAGGATGATTCCTTGGAACTATAATATGGTTTATATGTTCATTCATTACAATCACCCTATTGTATCAATTAGGTTAGCCTTTCACGATTTTCATATGTGCTTAATAGATGATTGCGAAACATCGCCAACTATTTAATCTATATACCAACTTGTCAACTACTTGACGGATAATGCTCTTATTCTTCGTTGTATTCGGAATTGTGAAATTGTAGGCTTAAGGTCCTCTGGCAGCTTATGTACTTCAATGAGCAAACATGAGGAAAGCTTCATAATTTCAAAATATATGCAATATTTTTAACGGCAATATCGACAAATAAACTTCCAGCCAGGCAAACTTAGTTGCTTACCAGTCATCCGGATATCAAGGATAAATTCGCTGAGAGGAAATGAATAAGAGTCGTATGACAGATGGACAAATATCTTCGTTAGTTCCATTTACACTCTAATCTCTTATTAAGGTAAACAATACGCTGAAACCATATTACTGGAAAGCTCTGTCAATACCACAGAGATAAATCTGGCTGTATTACACGTCCAATCGATTCCCGCCTGTTACGTCTGTCTCACTATCTGAGGCAATAATACCCCCAGAGGGTTTTCTAGTGTGACAGTAGGTCGCTTTGTCGACACAGTGGTCATGCAATCCAGATATAACGTTCGTGTTGTACGATACTATGACACTTTAATAACTTTTCCGTGGCCTTACTTAAATAACACGCTCTTGAAGTGATCTACCAACCCTCCTCGTCTGTGACGTTGTGGGTTCGATTCCTGCGGTTTGTATCTCGTTTGATGCACTAACAACAAGCGCAAGGCCACGTGTTTTCTCTCTTAGAAAAGATGCTTTTCGTTACCGTTATATCACGAAAAATGTTGTTTCCCCATGAAGTGTTTAAAATCGATATCAGCTCGCCATAGATGTAAGACTGGAAGATATAAACGTTATCAACGGTAACGCTATATAGAAGAAGCCAAACGATTACCAAGTTTACGTCAGACATTAACACGACTCTTTGTTACTTGAAGATTTGTTAATGTGAGTCCGTAACTCTCTAGAATGTATAATCCAATGATTACTGAGAAAAAGACATACCAACATATATTTAGCAATGGGTCATTTTCCCAAGACGTTGTGTAACAAAAGAGCATCTTATCATGAAGTTATTACACGTTAAAATACGGCTTCAGTTATACTTTATCGTTTGTTAAGCCGCGTTCACACGGTGCGACTTGTAGCATCAACTCGTCGAATTCGACTCGTCGTATCAACACAAGTTGCATGTTTAGGGTTGATTGCGATGCGCTTCTCGCGAGAACTTAACAAATAGCGTAACTTCGTTGCTATGATTTAACTTGCTGTAATCGTTTTGTTTTATGCGCCATAACATTTCTAGGGCACTGTAACATCGGATAAACAGCTGATCGTCGATGAAGTGGAACTCCTTCGGCCTTAATGACATTGGACAAAATTTGAACGAAGGGAGGTAACTCTATAAAAATTCAAATGCCCTATTTCAATCAACTCGCTTTCGACTAGTTGAATACAGCTAAAGTCGCATCGATTTGCTCTGTTCACACGTTTCAACTCAGTCGAATTCGACGAGTTGATACTACAAGTTGCATCGTGTGAACGCGGCTTTAAGAAAACTGTAGAACACCAGTACAAATCTCATCTTTCGGCTCTAGATGTCAATAGCTGTATGATTAAAAACAAAGAAGAGGTGTCGGTTGTTTAATGCCCAATCGAGAGGCAGTAGGCATCGTCTCCTAAAAAACGCTGTCATCATACCAAAATAAATGATACGTGATAACGTTAGAAACTGAATGTTTAGACTGCAAAAATGTATAGAAGGGTTCATTAAGAACATACCAACATATATTTAGCATATAAAACAGGTATACTATTTTCATTGTCAACAACATTTTTATAAAATGGTCCTCACCGTTCCAGCGTCAGAGATGTTTACCTTCCATGGCATGTACTCGAGACAATTTTTCGATAAAAACGATTGGAAAAATCCTATTGTTTATTTATTCTTCAAACTTGTTTACGCTTTCTTGAGGGCTTTCTCTTACAAAAAAAAACTTGCCTTTTACATTTACAATATATGTACTGTTTATAATGAAACACTAAACATAATATGAAAAATGTAATTTATTAAAATAGAATAATGTAAAATCATAACGTGCGTGTGGGAGTCTCATAATGTCTCTTTATTCTGAATGTTATGACATTTAAAATATTTACAAAGCTTATCGTTTTTTTACATTGACATTTAGCTTGTGAGTGTCCCATATGGTTTCCCTTGTAAACTAAAACGCTACTCCAGTGACTTGTGACAAAAATATCCATATATATCGATTATGCACCATTGGGTTATGTTTATCATACTGAGTAAGTTGGACAATGGAATTTGGTTCCAATCAGGATTGAGTTATACAATTGATAACCCAGGAGGCACGAAAGACTTGAGGCAGCTTTGACCATAAAACGGGACACAAATCTAGTTGTGTTCTCTTTGTAATATCTTATTTATTATTCACAATAATTCAGTAGTCTTTGAGATAATTGAATCTTGGAGTTAAATGTCACCATTGCAATGTCATAGCAAACACAAATGGCTTTGATTAAAAGTATAAAGAGTCACTTTATTTGTTTGTTTCAACTGCGTTTAAGTCGTAGTCAATGGCATTTCACTTATTTGACGACTTTGCGTTGACGGAATAAGGTAAAAAACAGGATAGAAACTTAATAAAAACATCCCGACATCCCTAGCTACAGTCATCGAAACACTTTTCTTATATATCGAAAGTAAAGCAGGGAATGATTCTATTGTATACCGTGTACAGTGAAGTGGAAACATACATACATTTATTGAAATATCATTGTTTAATGTTTTGTTTGCCAGTCTTAAAATAGCAGTACAACTAAGCTGTGGCCTAACACCGCCTCGAAACTGACAAAACGGACAAACATTTACGAGGTATAGATTTTAACTGGAAAGAGAACACCCGTGTGAGTGTTACACCAGCTGTACTTATGTTGCTGCTGTCTATGTTAATTGTGTCGATAAATGAAAACAAGTGACTGATATTGATATACATATAACATATCATTCGATCATATATGGTCAGAGAATTAGTAAATGTAGTAGTCTATTGTACTGGTAGAGTACAAGCATTTTGGATACACAATTTTATGGCTTTCATCGGGGCAATTAAACGAGAATTACTTTCGTAGTAGAGGAAATATATATAGTAATGGCTATTACCGCGTATAATAAAACAATGGAATGGTTAACATTTTCCATTACTTAAAGGAATCAACGCCAAATGGGTTTATTTAAGCTTAGACATATATACACTTCTTCAGAGGAAAAGAAAAACAATAAATGATGCTCGTAATTTGTACAGTTAGCCGACAAACGTACTCACTAACAACCACTTTAACGGAAGGTTATTGAATAAAATCAGCCTCATTGATGACAAATATAATGTTAATATATTCAGCAAAGTGGTAAATACAAGTAGATGTATACAAGGAATATATACACTACTTCAGAGGAAAAGAAAAACAACAAATGATGTTTGTAAGTTGTACAGTTACAGCCGACAAACGTTCTCACTAACAACCATTTGAACGGAAGGTTATTGAATAAAATCAACCTCATTCGAACCTTTATGAACGACGAGTCATTAAATGATACCTAACTGCATTCCGTGAACCATAAAACCAAGACTTTATGCATATTTCACACCTAAAGTGTCTGATTTATTTAAAGCCGTCAAAAACTGAATAGTCGAGATGGCAAATATAATGTTTATATATTCGGCAAAGTGATCAATAGAAATCGAACGTGTTGTTTATTTTCAAATATATTTACAAACAGTTACTTTGTTCAAGTTCAGTTAAAAGAAATTTATCTATTAAAGATCGACATTAAATGAACTTAAAAAAACTCGGGTTTAACAAGAATGTTTCCTCGCCAGATTATAATGGCTCCTCGTGCGGATGCTGCTTCATTGGGCACCTATTTATTCATTTTAAGGTTTTTATTTTTAAAAAAAGCTAAACCATAAACACATCTAAATGATTTTAAAGCTTTGAGAAAAGGGCAAGTCTACAAAAAGGACAAAAACAACGTTAGGTTCAATTAAGCTTGCCACACACAAAAGCTACAAAGATATAAAAAATAAAAAAAAAACACCTGTAAAATAATTAAAATAATTCCTATTCAATTTTATTCTATTAAATCTATTCAACAGTTTAAAAATACCTGATTAAAGTAAAAAGCTGTAGTACTTACCCACTGGTGATGTCCCAAACAATGACACTAGTATTCCAGTAAAATAAACACAGATATGTTTCCACTTATAAATCAAATTTGTCATGATTTTCCTTGATGACACGAGGACAGAACTACTGTTCACTGTGAAGTAGCTGTGTTGTGAGTGTCTGTGTTAACTTAATCCCGCTTACCACCTTTCTGAAGATATCTTCATCAATACCATTATACGGTAATTATTAACAATAAAGGATTTTCTTAAACTCTAATGTTACCTGTGAATTTTAGCGTTGGACTTTTTCCAGGATTTAATCATTTATTTCTCGATGCAAATACCTAGTCTTGTCTTCTGAACCATATACCTATCAGACAAACTTCGTCATTAACTACCGATTAAGTTCCATTTGCTCACAGGCCGCTGTTGTGTTCGCCACTGGATACAGCAATTACTAATCTCACCGACATGTAATTTCACGTCTGTAGACGTTTGCAAAACACATCCATGTTCATTGACATCAGCCGTTAAATCGATTGTCACCTAAAAGATACACTCTCTATGTTTGAAAAGTTAAACAGTGCCATTGTGTGAACCAAAGGGGACGAAAGACAAAGATCTGCTTTTATAACCACGTTATAAATTCAATGACATTCTTCTGAAAGTGATTGTTTCATGTTCTATCATTCATAAAGGTAATTCCGTGCTCTGATCAGCGTGCCTCGTATTAATGCTGATTTGACATCAAGCGCGCGCACCTGCCATGGCAACTGTCCTGCGGCATGTTGACGTGTTCTATGCTGCTGTACCCATAACACACAATATCGTTCAAGACTAGATACAAACAATCCGTGGAATGAGACATCCTCCGTGCACATAACGCTTTCATATGGTTCCTTTGGAAGTAAAAGCGACTTGAATCGATAATCACTACCTACAATATGTAGCCATATTAAATAATGGTTCAACCAGTGACATTTTCATGTAGTTATAAAACTGAATGTTTTGTGACGGACTGCAGCCGGCCACACTCACTCACTTATGAATGCATCTCAGTTCTAACCAGTTCGAAAAACACAACCGCTGTACTTCCGCAGAGTAAACATTTGTCTTCACGCACATACGGTCGGCCTCACATCTCCCATGATCGACTGCTCAACATGTACAGGCATTCAAATAGAAACTTTCTGCATTGATTTGGTTTGATGTTAGGTTATATGTGGCAATACCGACAACCAGTAGTTCCACTGAAGAGAGTTTAACATAATACACAAGTATCGTTTCGGTGATGGCATAATAAATGCTGAAATATTGAGTCAAAATGAAGTTATCATTTTCGGAATTTTACTACTTGTGTATTATACTGACATTGACAAGTAGGAAGCAGCTCTCCTTGGACTGTATTCCTATATAATTATCTCTAATTTGTACACCATACATGGAGATACGGTTGATATCACCCCAGTTATTTCAGCTCAGTATAACAGAAATCCAGAGCTACTATAGAATGTACGAAGGCATTACTTTATAATCGTCTCAGATTCGTACATCATTAAAAGAAATACAGTAGAGTTGAGTCAGATCTGCAGCACTCCATAGAAATTGTAGAATTTGTTAATCAGGTTTAAGTTAACCTATTTAACGCTCTATCCTACTTACCATAGACTTTGCTCTCTGTTCAATACAGTTATATAAGTTGATTTGTTTCCAGGTACATTACAAACACAGCAAAAGAATCTGTAATGAATAATATTTTGCAATCCAATTTGTACGTCACGTGTGTCTGCACATTTTCAGTTGTATCCTCTGGTAACAGACGGATTAATATGGATAGAAAAGGATAAAACGCTTTCATGGCTTTCCTAACATTGTTAAACCTTTAGAAAGCTTATCTTGTCAGTAGATGAAGCGGTTAGCAGCCAGCCGTGCTTTGCATGTCTGGTCAATTAGTCCTTCATTTGCTTAACCAAACAGAACAGAGTACAGTTACCCAGTCCATGTTGAAGTTGAAGGGGAATCGTATAATATCACTGTAAACATCGTAGACTCGAAGTAAAACTATATCCTGACAACTGTACTACATGGATACAATAAGATAATAAATCGATTTCAAACGTGTTTCGTATCTGAGGGCATATTTAAATCACTTAAAAGTTAAAAAGGATTGTGAGAGAAGCGGGCCGTGAATAAAAGGGATCCGTTATGTTAGGCTTTATGTAGCAATTAACTAATCCGCAAAAGCAGAGTGACACTATTGAAGTTAGCATCAAGTCTGCTTGGAAAGTGAAGTCAGGTTGAAAAAGATCCTGGGTTATTTTCCGAGTGTTAAAACTATTACTGAACCTTGCATACACGTTGCTAAGCCCATATTTGACCTCTAATGTTCTGTGTAAACATAAAGCGTAATGAAGATATAATGTTTCGACATCTGGATCGTTAACAGTTTGATCGAAGCTAGATACTCTTGTTACCAAGTTTGATCGAAGCTAGATACTCTTGTTACCAAGATTATCTGTCATTTCCAACCCGATCCTTATTATGCAAAAAGTACTTTTGAGCTAAAATTGCAGAAATAAAAAGATTCAATTTAACCGGCAGGGCTTCGTTATAACGTTTTACTGGTTCATAAACCTGAAATGTGGAAATACATTGTTTTACGTTAAAAGTAAAAACACAAACCTAGACAAATCATACCACGAACTTAGGTTGATCTAATTGGCTTTTGACAGAACACTTGCAATGTTCATTAAATATCCCAAGTACTTGAGTATTACTATTCGCCAAACCCTTGTTCGTTGATGACGACAGAGTACGCTGGGGAAATATGCTTTTGTATTGGAGAATTTGAGATAAAGTGATGTAACATAAATAAATATTAAGGTTTCATTCCTTATATATTTCTTCTCTATTTAGAATGTTTTATATTTTGTGAATATGGCCGGTTTGTATTGAATTACTGCAATAAATAAGTACGCAAGAGTTAATTTCGGTGGATCATAACAATAATAGAAAAACTAATTTAAAGACAAACAATTGATTTGGGGCTTTAATCCCAGGATTCCGATCAGGATTCTTTTCATTAGAAATAACGAAACACTTCCTGGTGCCCCTTATCTCAGAGAGCAGCAGGCTCCCACCCACTATATCAATTTGGTAACCCCTTCTGTCAGTACATGTATATGCGTGTAATTGATGATGACATAAACAAAGCCGAACTATATTATTTTTACCAACTTGACTACTTATGCTTTGCGGAATTTCTCTTATTCATTATTATAGGCCTACTTGAAACTGAACCGTGTAATTACTGGTTCACGGTCCTATGACAGAGTTCTGTATCACAATGAACTCACATTAGGCACGTCTGATAAATTAATAAATATACAAAATATTTTAATCTGGCAATGGCGACAAACAAGCTCCTAATCAGGCGAGTTAGTTGTCTATCAGTCATCCGAATATCAAGGTTGAGTTCCCTGAGCGGAAACGAATCAGAGTGCTTCAAGTTGCATCACAGCTGAAAAAAATATATTCGTTAGATCCAGTCAACACTCTAGCCTCTAAGTTTAGCAAACAATACGCTGGAGCCGTATTACTGGAAAGCTCTGTCAATACCACAGAGATAAACCTCGCTCTATTACACTTCAAATCGATCCCAGCTTGTTACGTCTGTCTCATCACCAGAGAAACATATCTCAGAGGTGTTTCTAGTGTGACAGTACGTCGCCGAGGCACGCTTCCATTCAGATTGAACGTTCTTGTCCTGTAAAACTGTAATGATTTAATAACCTTTCTGTGGAAATCACCTACATACCATAATCCTTAAACAATCCAATCCAAGGGTTCGATCCCGGCAGACTGTAAACTGACAACGTTTCGGTATAGGTACTTAAACCATTTTCAACCGTTAGCCTTAGACTTAAAAACGGTATACGTGCCTATACCTAAACGTTGTCAGTGTAATATATTTACTCCGTACCAGCTTCTACAAATGCCACTCAAGGATCTAATTAGTTGTTACGTTGGGACTGGTCTCTCGCGAGGATGTTCACACCAGTGGGACCCTAAAAAGCTAAAGTCAAAATATAATTGTCCTATACATGAATATAAGCGTCAGAGTTATTTGTCGCTCCTTACTGTCTCTTCTCTTCAATATATGCCAACGTTGTTGACTGAAGTTAGTAGAGTTTGAGTTTGAGATGGAAGTGAGTTGCTTGGTAGATAGAAGAGAGATAGGTGGGAAATTGAAACCAGTTTTAATGTAGTTATTAAGTAGAGTGAAGTAAGTAGAGTTGGAGAGTTAGAGTTGGAAGTGAGTTGTTTGTTACATAGGAGAGAGATTGGAAGCAAGTTGTTAACTAGAAAGGACGGAATTTGGAAACTAAGGACGAAGCCAGAACAAAACATAGTAAAACTAAGTTAACGGAATAAGTAAGTTATATATAAGCTCCAACAATCGTAAAACTTTCAAAGGTCCGAAAGTATTGATTTATTTTTATATGTTTTATTCATTTTTTTGTATTAATTTCCTTGAGTTTAACGTACTCAAAAGTTCTGAATTTTGCACTATCACAGAATCTTATGAAAAATTTATATTTTTCTCAAGAAGAACAAGTTAGAGGCTTTCCAATAATTCCAACATCAAATTTGTAGGTTGAAGGAGA